>JAPYYX010003461.1:0-25113 GCA_030522605.1 Cremastinae sp. B BG-2022a | reverse complement strand
AATGGGTCAAAATTCAATCTTACTGTAAGTATACACGGCAGCGTCTTGACGCGAAGATGCGTGCGCATCGCTTTTTTTTCATTACTTGGCGTCAAGACATGTCTTTAGATTTTTCAGAGGGCCCCTCTTATGCGCCAACAATTTACGGCCTTTCGCGATGGGAATACCTTAAGACTTTCAGGCTTTTCATCGTCATAGAAATATGTATGTATCCAAGTGTGTATGAGTGTGCGCGTGCTAAGAAATGTTAAAACTGGCTGCGATTCATATCCGTTAATCGTGTCTTCTGAGTTAAACACTTGGAAATATGAACGGACGGGAAAGTTGGTCTTCGAAATCAAGTTATATATACTGAATCAAAGTTTACAAACTTTTGTCGTTGCGTATACAAATATACAAGCTGTCCCACGAGAGTCAACTACGAACCCGAAGAAAACTCAAAATTCAAAGTTGCGGATCTTAAGATCAGGCGAAAAAACTTTTTATAATTTTTTGTCAAAATTTAAATCGAGATCAGCATCAGAATAAGCGATTTACAATGTATAGTTTTTAAGAAAGGTGCAATGTTCTTGTGTGACAACATAATTTATTAAAAAGTATCATCTGTAACTTATCTTCATTTCTGATTCAACTCTGTAGAATTATGAAGAATCATCACGCCTGCGGACGAATCCTGAATAAATTATAGCATTAAATCTACTGTCGGTAAATACATTATTATAAATTACAAATTGTGTAATTAATATTTCATGATTTTCTCCTTTTCTTTCGACGTTTATCCCGTTCGATACGATAAAGCATTAATCATTATTCGCGATTATCTTCTTTCCACTGTACGGAAAAACTGACTCTTCAATAATATAATTTCACAATCACAATAAATTGGAAAAAAGCGTACAAGAAAGAATAATCAAGAAGAAACTAAAATACACCCAATGAGTGTCATTATAAAATTCTTATGTACCAAACTAATAATGATTAACGAGCTCAATGCTGTTGCAACTACATTCTAGAAAAAAATCGTCCACCTGGTCTTAGTACATACATATATATTTTGATATTTTGTAAATAAAAATCAATGGAATAAAAACAAATATGTATAATTGTACTATACTTCATAATTATAATAATTTTAAAAAAAGTATTAACAACCGGAATTCGCGTAGAAAAATGTAGATATAAGCATTCACATTCCAAATGATGGAAATGATTACAAAATTTGATGAACTGGCTACAAAACTAGAAAAAAGTTGACTGGAAAAGCGGTGATTTATTTGGAAAAAGAGAAAAACGTGATTCACTTATACGGAGACGTAAAAGACAGAGGCGAAAGTTTTTAGCTCGAGTTTGAAGGGGTCATAGAGAACTTCGGCGGTGAGAGCACACGTGCAGATAAAAAGAAATGTAAAAAAAGAGATATAAAATGCAAACGAAGCGACTGAATCGATGCTTCAGCTTACATGTACAGATATTTCGAGTTGGTCCTGAAAAACCGTCTGGTTTTAAAGCAGTTTTCTTTTATTTCTCTCTATTTCTCTCAGTCTCTCTCCTTTTTTTATTTTCTACCTAAAGTAGCGAGTGGATATTGCACTAAGCTGGTTAGCTCTACTCCACAGGAGTAAAGCCTTATCTATATACAGCATTGCACGAATGTGCGAGCTTGAGCACGGTGTGCACGTCTCGTGCTCAAGAGTCCTGTGGTGTAAGAGGACTCTCGTGTACTTCATACCGGCTACAACCTCCAGACACATCCTCGGTCTATTGGATATTGAATACTCTTATGCACGTCATGCCGTATCGATAATCACAAAAAAACACGCCCTCCCAATCCGTTTTTACTTCCGGCGCGCTGTCGGCGACTATACCCAGATTTCCGCGTAAAATAAACTGAGAATTTCCGTTAAATAGAAAGAAATTGGGAAATGTGTGCGTTCTACAATTTCAATAAATATACAAACGATAAAGAGAGCTTGAAACTGAATCTTTAATTAAAATGAATTCATTCGAAAATTCAATACGTGAATATCGAGAAAATTATTGGAATATTGATCATTTTCTCCTCATTAATGATATGCCGAATAGTTAACTCTGCGTAACACAATACATAACACTTTTTTATTGTAAATAATGCCACGATTCATTTTTCGTTCAAGTATTTCCAGTAAGTTTCATAAAAAAATATGCTCATAATTTCAATGTAATTTCGTAAGTGAAATATTCATGTAGAATGGATTTATATAGGGCTCTCTAAAAAACGATGACCGATGCTAGTTGTATGGTCGACAAATGGCCCGGCGTTGTTAAAATAATTGCATACAGAAAACAATTGAGTCCCAGACACAAGCGAGTCGATTTTCTCTGATGTTCAAGCATCCCTCGACTGAGCATTGAATACCGACGGTATCCTCAGGATTGGTCAAGTATTGGTTTTTGAACGGCCATCAACAGTTGAAAACTAATGTTAGCCTTAACCACGAGCCAGTCAATAAATTGTGGCTAAAACAATGCTTCCACTGAGCATTGAAAACCGATAGAATATCCTAGATATACAGTTTTGTTACAAATTTAAAAAATGATATAATTTGTACCTACATACATTTGACAATAAAAAATTGGTAAAGAAATTATTGTTACGCTATAATTATTATTCCACGAATTTTTTCGTTATTCGGAACTCTTAAATAATAATGAATAAAAACAAACCCTTAATAAACGTATATGTATCTCCAATTTTGACAGCAACGATATATTTTTCTTTTATAGGAGATCATTCGTGAAGTTACTCGAGAAAAATATTCGACATACATTTTTGGATGAGATCGAGAATTGGAGACGGGAACCACGTGTGAACCGTGTTCTCTAAAATGACGTGTACAGCATGAATGTATGTGTACATATGCGTATATTGCGCTGTTATGTTGTGCGTATAGTGAAGACGACACCAGTAATGCTTCACATAACTGCGGTGTACATGGTATTCTCATCCGGATGAAAGTCGCGAACAAGAAATATGCCATGCATTCAAGCTCGTACCAATTTTGGAAAGGAGGGGGGGTGGGGTGAGGAAGGGGTTTTATGTCTGGGTGCGAGAGCACAGCTGATGCACACAAGATTTGTCCCAGGGCGTATCCTTCAACGACAAAGCGAACTTTTAAATCCCAAACGAAAACTCATTCCCTCTCGGACTCCCGCCTCCATATTTCTATTTCCGCACGAACAGCCGCCAGCGACGATATGAAAAACGCTCCGGGATTATTGAACTTTTGGTGGATGTGATGTGCAGTTTTTTCCTCCTTACTCTGCCTCGAGGAACGTGCCATTGGTAATACACAACCGAAGAAGAGGGAACAAATGAATGTCTGTCCTCTCTCTCTCTCTGTCTTTCTATTTCCGAACGCAAGAGCGCCTACACTGGAATTTCTGTTATTACCGCTACCGATACGGCAATTTCTTTCTTTGATAAGAAAGTGAATGAATGATTGTCAGAAATGAATGAAAATGAAGAAAATATGTACAAAATATACATGCATTTCATTTGTTCAGTATTTGATCAGTATCGGATTAAATTCTTTTAATATCGAGAGTTAAAGAATTTTCCGAATATTCGTTCTGAAATATAAAAACTATTTAATTTCATCCGGATGCGACTCAGTACCGAGATAAAAACTTTTATTCATTTTATAATAGGTATTTTTGAAGCGCAAAAACGAATCGCGATTATTCCCGAAGTTGCTTTTTTTGGTTGCGCACTTTTTGTTTACTGAACTGATGTTTGCTTCACATCGGGTTTTATCCGTTCGGAAAACAGCGTAGGCTGTTTATTTTTTCCGGATTAACGGAAACTTCGGATTTTCAGGGATTTATTAATTAAGGAGTAAAATAAAGTTTGGCCGCTCTGCAACAAGTCTTCGTCTGTCTCTGACACAACGTTAAAGCACTGAAAGAGCTTGTCAGACTGTGATTAGTGTGTACGCCCGTACAATCCATTTTCACAGTACGCATACGAACGTGCCAGCTCCACTGACGTGCAGACGTAGACAGAGGCAAGAGTGTGTATTTGCCTTGCCACGAACATCTTCCCGTCCATGTTAACAACCCGAGTATCTCTCAAGTCCTGCCAAACTTTCGCGAAATATACGACCCAGGAACAAGCTCTTCGCACTTTATGTACCCGAAGGTGTAAAGAATATTCAGCGAGCTAATTTTTCCCCCACGTCAGCGATAAGGGAAACATTTAATTTTTTATCACTGGGTTAATTAAATTTCACTCTGACGAGGGAGACGGAGTGAAAAAAATAACGATGGCTTTACGAGTTTTCTGACCGGCTGAAGGGTCGAGTATTCCGATGATTCATTGTCGCTGCCATTCACTTCTGTCAGCTAATAAAAATCAAGAGAAAGTATGTTATTCTCGTTGTATAAAAAGAATGTCGTTCTTTTTTCGATTTCGCATTATCAGAATTTACATCTCAACGTACGAATTCTTCTGAACAATGATTTATCGTTTGGGAATAATCTTCTTGGGAACTTTTCAGTAATCCAGATGCCAAGTTATGCACACAATCGTAGGATTAAGCTTTTTGGATAATGGGAAAGTGATGCATACTTCTACGTATATCATGATAACGTCATCGGACTTGTTCCGGGGACTTGAATAAAAAATGTTATTCATTCATAAATAATTTATCTTCTGCTAAAAAAGTCTTCGAAGAGTATTTGTTCTTCGAGCTCATAAACCCTTCCTCCTTTTTTTTCTTTTTAATAGCCAACGGAGAGGCCGCTCTCTGCTCTCTAAGTGAGGACTTTCGAGGGCGCTTCTTCCATTATGCTAAACAAAAGCGAGAGAGCGAAAGAGAAGCGTCCCGATGATGGCAACCCCAAAATGCCTCCATTCGCCGAACGAGCAAAGAAAAGCTGATGTCGTGGAACAGATATTTCATGATAGACACGCTGCCGAGTACATGATTTGCTGACGGGTACATTAAGTGCCATCTATATATTTTGTATCGACATCTACTTTACCAGGCGAACGAAAATTAAAAATGAAAAACATTGTTCAACCCGAAGAGCCATGAATATCGATTTTTGGCTACGAATAAAAAGAAATGCGTGTCGTTTGGAATTCGGGAAAATCCCGGGTGATGTGCAATTGAAATGGAACGATGGATCGGAAGATGCAGCTGGTCGTAAAAAATTGTAGCCCGCCGTAAAAATAGTGCGATAGCGATACTGTATACGCGAATTCGTATCCCCGTATGGAAGAAAATCTCTTGAAACATTTATTCGGTGAGATAAAGAGCGATTTATGGTATTTGATGGTGAGACCTTCGATTCGATAGCTTGTTATCGTTATTCCATTCTCTTTTGCGACAAACAAAATTACGTATTTTTTCCCATATTTTGATAAAACTTGAGAGTGCATAGGTGTCCAAATATTCGTCAACAACATTATGCACGGTAAACGGAATTACGTTCGTTTGTTCAGTGACCCGATTAAAACGAAATGTGTATAGAACTAAACAGAGTACAAAAAACGCTCGAAAAATAAGGTTCTCGTATTTACTGGACGAATTAACCCTATTATGATAAAGAGAAGAGAAGGGTTGGCATCTGGCATACCTCCAAACCGTCAATTCTATCTAACCGTGTAAGCATACCACATTTTTTTCTTTGCTATCCTCTCTTACCTCGTATCTAGAATTTTGGATTCTCAGAAGAATTGATTACGAGACTGGTTTGCCTCGATGTTGGCTGGACTCCAGCCCTCTCTTCGCAATCGAATGAAACAATGCGAGGCGAGGTACGGAGAAAGAGAAAGACCAGAGCCGAGCTATTAAGCGACGTTTTATTCCTTCGCCCTCTATTCCAGAGCTACAAAAATTTCGCGATTCAACTTTGTATAAGAACTTACGTATTTTTTATATTTCTATATTGGTTACACATACGGGCAACGTTTGTAATGTAGCCAGGTGTAATAATTATTATATCCAGAAGCCGTTATCAAAAAAATGGTCGATGCTCATACTCAATTGAGATTTTTCAAAGCTACTGAATCGTGAAATTCAGCCATTTTCAGGAAACCTGCCGAATGGCGAATAATTTGTTCGGGAGAAAAAAATGTCAGTTTCTATCAACAAGATAAATTGTAATAATCACAGTAAAAAATTCAGTCAAAAAATTGGAAAATGGAACTTCAACATTTTATGATTCTTCGTATACTTGCCAATTTGTTTTCTAGAATGTGATTTCGCCAAAAATGTCACATCTCGAGCAGCCTTGTGATGATGCTCATTGCTGGGCATAAACCTTATTCATTTATTACGAGCGTGATCGTGCTAAATGAAGATAATAATCAAGATCGTCGCGAATCGGTTTACTCCTCTAAGTGCAATCTCGATAATATTTCGTTGTTAATGACTGAAGCTGCTTATGTGTACATGGAATCGGATCCGATCGACAAGGACTGTGAGTGTTTATGAGAAAGGTCAGCGACTAATTAAACGAACAAAAATAAGCCACTCAGAATATTCAATGGATGCTGAATTTTCATACTCTCAATCTCTTTCTTCTCGTAGTTAAAATAATCCCGTGTAATAATTTACATATTTTATCGCGAAAGAAGCTCGGAATTTTTATTTATTCTTTTTTATGCTTCGCAAAATTTCTTGTCTATTATTACAAAAGCGTAAATTTGACGATAACATGTACCGACTCTCTTTTACGAATCAATATTTTTCCAGTACCACTTTTCCCTTTTTAATCCTAAAACCTCATACTGCATGTTAGATATGAACATGATTTTTTTTCATTGAAATGTTGTATACCTCGTATAAAAATTGTGAATTTGACAAGAATTCAAGGTAGTCCTCTCGCTGCAGCAATTCCATTAAATTTCGTTGAAAATTTGTACAGACATTATTCTTTGATGCCATATGCAGATGTGTGTAAAATTTCAGGGGCTGTTACTGACTCAAAAATCAAGATATTTATTCTCGAAAATCGTAATTTTTAGCAACTTTCGAGAGAAGAGCCCGTGTTAAATATCGCGATTTTCAACAATGATTTTTTCGATTTTTCAGTCGATATAACGCCTGTTGAAATTTTGGACACGTTTTCATATGGAATCCAAGAAGCTTCGATTAGTTTTTTAGAAAAATCTAATGAAAAAAATTTTTACAATTTTGTTTATTATATAACAAATAAACTTTATGCAGGATAAACTTGAATTTTGAGTATATGTTGTTCTTTAGTAGATGAACGAGGTACAAAATTACGATCCCCCCACCAGCGATAGGACTACCTTAAAGAAGCTAAGTTGTCAACTCTTTGTGAGGACGTCAATATATAATTAATTAACAAAAAATACATAAGTGGTAAAATTTTTTCTATTTTCGTTAGTTTATAACAAGAAGAGGATAAGTAATTGGAGTACAAAAAATCTAAGTGAAAATTAGGTATCGTCGATGGCATATAATGCCATCAACACTACACAGTCAAAAGAACGTTCTTTCCTCTTGCGTACGTAAATTTGAATTTTATTATCGCTTTCTTATCATTCTTACGAATCCCGCGTTGGCTGAAGAAAAAAATAGAGCGTTGGAGGAGAGAAAGGTAAAGGGGAAAAACGGTCGAGAATTGAGGGAGGGAAACAGCGAAGGAGCAAGATTTTGTGTTTTCGAGGATAAAAGTATATCGACTGATGCTTTTGTCAATTGGATTCTCCGCAGAGGTCGCCAGGCTCGCTCTTTCTTCAGGGTTTCGAAAAATTTTCCCTCCACCAGATGAAAAGTTTCGCCTCAAATGATAAAGTTGCTCAGAGCGCTCGTTTCTCTTGTTTTCCCTATAAAGCGAGAGGGCTTCAGTGTTTTTCCAAGCCACGGTCTCGCTCCAAGCTGTATCGATGCGCTTGTACCACTCGAAAGTCGATAAAATGCAAACTTACCGACCTGGCCGACTGCTCTGCAGAGTTCTTCATGTGACCAATAAACTTTCTTCAAACACCGGGCGCGTGTTTATCGATTTCTCCCTCCAGTAGATTCAATTTTTCCTTCCTTCCGTTCGACGCGTTTTTCGATTAATTTAAACATGAATTTTCTATCCGCTCGCAATTATTTTCTTTTATAACGGCATACACAGCAAATTTTTATACATTGGAAATAAAACAATTGAAATCATTAACTGTTTGAAAATTGTACGACTCATTTAGAGCTTGTTCAGAAATTGACTGACAGTGATGCAAACGAGAATACATGCATCCACTACGTATACTCGTTGTTACATGGAATTACATGCTGACGTGTGTGTTACTGACAGTATACTGTCAGTCAATTTCCGAACACGCTCTCAGCAAACTATTCTCATCGAAGGGAATCTACATATAAAATTTTAATTTTAAAAATTGTTTCCCCCTTTATCATTTAATATTCTCAGGCGGGTTTTCGAGAGTAAAATTTCCATCGAGTGGGTAATTTGTTTCGTCTGAATTATAAAAAATACTACCTCTCAACCACTTCGTCTTCATACCGATGTAACAATAAAAATAATAACAGCAATAATAAAAGTAGTTAAAGTAATAAAGGCCGGCGGGATTAAATAAACTCGTTGCATTCATTGGCCGGTTCATTTGCTGACAAAGATATAAAAAATTCGCGAGAAAACCATGCACTCACTAAAAATACAAAGTTCAAGAACGACGTAACTGGATCTAACTTAATACACGTAAAATATATAGGCAGGAGCGCTTTGCTGTGTATTTATAGGTATATTCGGCAGGACTTTCTCTCCCATGTCTTTTCCTCGGCCAGTATTTTCCCGAAGAAACCCGGCCGAAGAGCGGCAAAACCGGCCACGGTTTATTCTTCACTACTCTCTTCGTCCGTTACGTTTACTTATCGTCGAGAAAAGGGTCATTAAGGTTCCTGAAGTGAGCTGCTAACCGCGTTAGTCACTTTTAATACTCCGGTTGTTCCGCTTTGTCCCTCCCACCCTCTTTCTCTCTTTTTCTACCCCTTCAAATGGCTTCAGTATACTTTAACGTTCTCGCGATCCCTTTCCTATCTCTGTTTCGCCTACTCCATCTACTGGTTTTTATATATATTTTTTATACGCAAAGTGTGTTAACGTAAATACATATGCAAATTGCGCAATCGTTTTGTTTTCGTTATAACTGCATGGCTGATGTGTTGTATATAAGGCTCGCATATAGAACGAGAAATTGTTTTCTCTCTGCATCTATATCTCTACATGACAAAAGTGTTCTCGTGTTTGACTAAAAGCAATCGTAAATCCTACTTATCGTATCCAGTGCTAATTTAAATAAAAACAGAGTCATAGCCGCTTTTAATGCTACGAATATTCCTCTCGAGAATTAAGTCAGTGTTTTTGTTTTTTCTCCTACTTTTTTATTCTTGTTTCATTACTAACACATTAACACTATTTTGATGTTGTATAAAAAAATTATTTCGATACTGCGAGGTATTTCGAAAATAAAATTGATTAATATAATTCTTTTTATCGTTTTTATGTGAAGCTTATAGCCAATCGATCATGATTTTTGTGATCAAGGGGGGTCACGAAATGACCTTTTTCCTTCTGCAGTTGAATTTCGTGCAAAAGAATTTTCGTATTATCGAGGTGTAATTGAACGAGGATTTCCCCTTTTGTCCCTCTTATGTGTATTATCTTTTTTATCCTCAATTTCATTCTTTTCATCCTCCATTTGGCCGAATCGAGAAATTGTTTGGCCAGACGATATGATGCACTCTCCAGAACGGGAGGACCAAACTCAGTTTATCTGCCGCGTTCCCCCATTTATTATCGCTGCTATATTGACACTAATGAAGAGAAAAATTGAAGTATTTTTTCCGCCAAACATCCAATGGACTTTTCGATCGGCACGGAAACCGTTTTTCATATTTACCCCATCAACTTTTATCCCTTCCTTTATTTACGCAGCAACGCAAAGTAATTTGGAGAACATTCGGAACGTTTTTCAACACATTTTTTTTCATTCTTGGATCCAAAATTTTTTTCAGCCATTAATTATGTCGAATTTTCGTTCAAGCTTGAAAGGTAATATCTGCCATCAAAAAATTACCACTAATCTACCCTTAAGGGTCGTTCACGTCCGACCCGAAATTTTTTACCGCGAATATTCGTAAACACAAGCAGGTCGCAGAGGTAGCAATTTGGCACCTAGGGAGGAAAAAGTTTAGGAAGGGGGCAACATGAAGGCCGCGTATCGTAGTCTTTCCTAATTTGTTTGCGGACAGGACCGAGCCGAAGGTCGAAAACAGACACGAACGTCTTACCAGTACATTAGCTATTTAAAATCCACACAATACCTACTATTTTTTTTTCAACGATATCATTTCAACTAAAAAAATGGGACATACGATTGGCATAAAGTTATCGTAAAAAGATTTATTTGTTGTTGCTTTTTGTAAACACGAAACTTAAGTTTTTTGAAACGGAAAAATCTCCATAATCAAATTAAAGCTTCAAAGAAGCCTCATAAAAGTTTTATAGAACACATTTTTGAAATGTTGACATAAAGCAAAAGACACGAACCAACTATCGTTAGCCTTTTTACGAGTGCTGAAAATAAATTTATCCTTTGAAGGTTAAAGTACATGGAAAAATGGAAAAAAGTTTTCTTCGACTTTCATGTGCTTTTTTCATGTTTGCATAAACACAGGCATTGTGATAAAGGAGCTATATATTAGGAAGGATCGGTTGTTAAAGACAAATTTGCAAGCGGAATATGGAAATACAAGAGCTCGGTTGTACATAAAATATAGAGAAAATATAATAGCAAAGTGTATTACCTGTATCGTGTGGCAAGTTGTGGCTTTATGGTACACATGTTCATTTGCGCTTACTCAGCTTCCGTTATAATATTAAAGGTTCTTCGTTACGGGCATTCATTCTCCTTTATACTTTGAGGCCAAGTACATAACGAATAGAATGAGGGAGAGCGAGAGTGAAAGATGTCAGGCGAAACGCGCGGAGCAAAAGAGAATCGGGCAAAGAGAGACAAAGAGAAGGCTTTTCTAGAAAGCTCGCAACGCGGAGCTTTCATTCTCGTGACAAGCACTTCCAACCCTCTCTCGTCTTGGAGAGAAAATCGCTCCGGTAAAAAACGAGAGATGAAAAAATGAGGTATCCACATTTTTTCCTCGGTAACTGGAAATATAAATAATAAGAAAAAATGAGTAAAAAAACAAAAATCTCTGAATTTTTCTTCATTGCTTTTCTTTGTTATTCGCATCGTCTTTTTTTCATCGAGTCACTTTCGATTTGCGTAGAGATTCTCGATAAAGCTTCAATTATGTGCATCGATTATTCCTTTTCCGCCTGGGAAAAGGTTAGGGAGAACAGCAAGATTCAAATCTTCGCGAGAACTTTGTTTCTCGGGGGCGTAAATTTATCGGCATTGAGAGTGAAGAAACATCACAATGTCGAGAGCAGAGATATCGAATCTCGTGAAAATTCCAACGTCCGATACACGTAAAATATACAAGTGATCCCTTGTTCCCTCTTGCTCAGTCCGCGTTCACCAGAATTACGTGAGAAAACGTATGTGTCTCCAGGAATGTAAAAAAGACGAGATGGGAATTGGGATTACTTGTGTACGTGAATATATTGTCCTTACACAAATTTACAACGTCAGTTCGCGCGGTAAAAGCTTCATCTCGGAATGGCTTCATCTCGCTGTCTTCGAGATGATATTTTTTTTTCTTTCCTCCATCTTCCATTCAGCAGGAGCTCCTTTTCGGGACTGAACAGTATTTTTTATTTCCAGTCTGGCTCTGGAATAAAGAAAATAGTGCGAATGAAATGCTCCACGAAACACGTGGCCTCTCGAACGCTTTTCCCTCGAAAAAATTATCACCAAATTATACGACTCGAAATATCACTCTATAAAAGTAATTGAAGTTTTATCAAGAAACTACGCCCTCACGAAAAAATATTACTTACGCTTAACTAACTGTGACCCCGTGTCCGTTTATTTCCTATAAAATTTGAGGCTACCCCTCGCCAGAAAAAAAAAACAAAAGTGAAGAAAAAAAGAAACGACAATCTATTTCCCTCCCTTTTCTCTCTCTCTCTCTCCGCTAATTTAAATAATTTAAAATTTATTATTCACGTCATAACTTCGAAACCGCTGTTTTCGAGAGGGAGAGAAATTTTTCTGTACGAAATGTGACTCCCGGTCCGGACGATGAACGATGAAAGCCCTCTTCTTCAGAACGACACTGACATTTCGCATTAACGATCCCCGTTACGTTATACTTATACCGTCTTTAAGTTTACATGCTTGAACGCAATTTCCAGACTCGTCACGTCTTGCTTTATTGCAGAAAAGTTGCAGTGCCGAGTCGTACGAAAATATTAACGGTAGCTTTTTACATGAAGTAAAATACACGGGCATAGGTGAGACAGAAACGGAAAAAGAACGAAAAAAGGATAAAGTGCTGGGAAGGTCGAGAACTTTTTTACGAGACGCGAAATTAGTTTTCACGTTCAGACGAGAGACTTGAAATCAGCGGTTTCGCATATTTTTTTGAATAAACGCATTTGTCAGACTGCTTTTTTGATCTGTATTCTCTCATGCTGAAAATAATCACGAATACAAGTATTCACTGTACATACAACTTTTAATCAAATACTATATATTCGTTGAAAGCTTACTGACAAGTTTTCTTAATAACGATGAGTTTCAAATTTTTCTCCATATACTCGTTGAGTCTTTGACGTAAGATTTTATTTTTTCTTCTTCCCTTGCCGCGAAAGTGTTATTTTAGGGTTAATAACATTTCTAGAGATCAGTTGGATTCATTAAACAATAACTTTTACCCATATTTAAAAGTGCCACGGGACGAAAAATTCAAGATAATGTTAATCCACGGAATTAAAAGATAAAAATATGAATTTTTACTGGGATGTATATTCAATGTAATGAATGGTTGATAATAATAAGGAAACAAATAATGAACATCCCAGAGGGTGTCTCATTGTCAACGCGAAAAAAAATGAAGAGCGAGGGTAAAGTAAGAATGAGTAGAAAAAAAACATAGCGCTGAACATTTTTTTAAGATTCAGGAATGGACCGAAAATAAAAGTGGGACGAGACATGAAAAGAATTTTTCTACAGCAGCGTGTCAAGGTGAGAAATTGTTTGTATTGTTTCACAATTGGTGAAAAGAGAAATGAAATAAAGGATATTCAGCGTAATTAAGAAGTATTTTGGGTGTCAAAAGAAATTTAGAAAAAAATGAATATGCGTCAGGGTGTATACAAATTTTTACAATGACCATGCACGTTGATATGACCTAATTTTTTACTTGTCCTTTTGCACGTGCTGCATTTTTCCTCGAGGACAAAAAGCATTCGACGCGGAAGAAGAAAAGACAAATTTTTTTCTCAGCAAACACCAAGTCGAGAGAAAAATCAAGAAGTGTAAATGATATTCAAGCCGCGGTAGCAAGCAATTCGTGGGTATAACTATCGGATCAATCGAGAATTGAAAAGGTCGCCATTTACCGTGCAGCTTCTATCTTTTTGCTTTTCATTCCAAACTTTAAATCGTGTATGATTCCATTATCATACCTCGCTTATTAAAAGAGAAAGAATCGTACAAATATAGGAAAAAGATTTTAATCCTTCTTCGGAGCTAAGATCTTTTATGTAAATAATAATTTTTATGAATTTCACTTATTGCAATCAAATGAGATATTACTTTGAAGATGATTTTGAATAATGATTCTCCCACCATCCCTTTATAAAGAACACGGATGGATAAGCACCCTTGATCATGATCATAACATCTGGTTTTTCAAGTACAAAAAATATAAGAATAGCTAACGCCACCAGCGGACAGCACGAATTAAACGGGAATGTTGTAGCGCATAAAGGTGGCTACGTCATACGCCAAATTAATCTTGTATGACCGTTTCTGTTTTAATGTGTTTTAAGACGTTGTTTAATAACAATTATATTTATTTAAGTTCAGATATAATATTTCTATGGTGAATTACAATGTTGTGAATATTTCTATGCGTATTCGATGACTGTCGTGAGAAGACTGATTTTTCCTTTAGAAATGAGGGAATATATATGAGGTGCAAAAGGTACGCGTGTATGCCTGAAAAATGGTGGAAATGTACAAAAATCCCTTTCGGAGAAAGTAAGGGGTAATAAAAAATGTGCGAGCCAAATGTCGATTCTCAGTTATAAAATATAAAAAGTGGGGGTGGGGAACTTCTGTCTGGAAAATTTTGGATTTAAATTATTATATGGCGGTACGGATTATGAATATAAAAGTGCAGAAGTGAAGAAAAATATTCTTAATTTAATGGATTGGGGAATCCGCTGTGTAGTCCTTTTTTATGGTCGCTAGACGAAGAGAGTGTCTTCGTCCAACGACGCACAACTGGACATAAATTGCAGTAGGCGCAACAGGGAAGCCAAAAAAAGTATTGTAAAAGTTGTCAAGTGTACCGCAACTGACGTTACTACACGGTTCTATAATCAAGAACGAGACGCGTATAATATAATTGTATTTCGAAAAAGTTTCATCCGAATAAAATTGACAAATGTTCAACAGCAAAGTCATAAAATGAACCGAGAGGCAGAAGTGTTGGCAATCGGTACTAATTAATTAATTCCCGGTAGAAAGCTTAATCGGTAAAATTACGAGGGGTGTGTCAGTTTATACGTTTGACACAGCTTAATGTATCGTGGCGATATCGTTGACTATCGCATGTCTCGTTTCACTGGCGGGATGTGATACGCGTCAACTCAGTGCTCTGACCGCGCGTTTCTCTCATCTCGTACACGTGGGTTCGTCAATCCTGACGTGTTCTCCGTCCATTTAATTATCACGTACCTTATCTACCGGCCTCGCGGCTCGTAAACCATGAAAAACTGTTATACATTGACAGTCCCATTCAACGAGAGGGATATTCCTTTCTCTTTTTTACGAGCTATCCGGTAACACGATTTTAATCCGACTCTGGATGAATTTTTAAATCGAACTCAACGCGCTCCTCTGCCGAACGGCGCGAGAAGCTAATCTCGAGAAAAAACTAGCGAAGTAATCTCGACTCTCAACGCGCTGCATCCCTTAAATTTTAAACAGTACTTTACCGAAGAAAATTTTCTCGTTATCACCAATCGTGGTGGATAATCTCCAATAAAAGTATTCTTCCAAAATTGCTCCTGATCCGAGTATCCAATTTTTTTTTACGCACCGAGGGATCTACAATATACGGGTTTATGGCGTAATATTAAACGCCATTCAAGATTCGTGAACAGTTGATTGTGTTTTCGAAAAGTATATGGAGAGATGAAACGCTCTTGTCTTGCTTCACTATTCATACCGGGAAGAAAAACTTCATGCAGAAGCTGTATATGAGCATATTCTTGGATCCAAGGATAGGGTTAGGCTCAAAGGGATTCTTGAGTCAAGGATATGGAGAAAGAAAAGAATCCTTCGTTTTTCTCACTTTCCGTGCGACTTGGTATGAAAAGAGAGAGAGAGAGAGAGAGATAGACCTTGAGGGAGTTAACCAGAAACACGATAAAACTATGCTCCCGTAAGAGGTAATAGAATATGCTTTCAAATCACGTTTTATAATCTACGAAAAGTAGGGACGTCCGCAGCGGCAGTAAAGAAGGAGGAAGAAGGAAAAGAGTGGAAGAAAAATCGCACGGATCGCAACTTCGGTCATGAAATTGCTTGAAGTATTTTTTCGTTTTTTTTTTTCTTAAAAGATAAAAAAAGTAATGCTTTTGTTTTTTTGTTTTGTTTTTACATTTATTGAATAAATTTTATAAAGCAATGATGGAATGATGATATATCACGTAACGTAAAAAACGAGAGATATTATTTGATACAAAAGGCGATTGCAGTAAATAGTGAAATTTCGAACATTTAGCACCAAATAGTTCCGGATTTTGCAGCAGGATATCAGTGTCCTCTTTATAAAAAATTATTTTCACGCAGTATATATCGTTTGTGGGGATTTATGTGAAGCAAACACGCAAGTGTCGTAATTTTTTGGCTTTTTCCCTCGAGAAAGGTTGCATCACTTTTATTGTCAGAAAAATCATTTTGCGAACTCAATTTGAAAAACTGTCCACTCCGACAAGGAGTTTAAAAGCAAAAAAGTAACAAAAATATGTATGGAAGGGTGAAAAATGTTTGTGAACGAATGAATTTCATTGAAAAAAAAATTGTGTAATCTCGCTCTCCTATTCCATGTGCATGCCCCGGCTTTTATCTCGTCGCTCAAGTAATATATTTGAAAAGAGTGCTCAGCAGTGTCGAGTACGATTGAAAGTAAAAACTCGAACGTACATACTTCTCATGCAGCAAAAATCCTTTTTCTCTTTTTTATCCTATTATCCTTTTGTTCCCCTGCACGAAGATTTATCGACTGTATGGAATTTTCATCGTTCATTTTCTTCCAATCGACCAGACTTTGTTCGTTCTTTGTTCTTTCTCGTTCCGTCACCTACGGAGTAATTGGAGTAATTAAAATTTTAATGAAAATGTTCAACATTCACCTGCATGCGAATAAAAGTTGCGAATTCAAAGTGTTGGAATATTTTGAATACCAAAAATGTCTATCAATACTATCCAACGATAATTTCCAATCGAATTTTATTACATTAGACCTTTGTATTGGTTTGAAAAATCGAATGAAACAAATTGCGCAAATACCGATGAGTAGGAGCACAAAAAAGAAAAATTTGTATTTTTATCGCATCAAACGTGAAACACGGTTCTAATGTTATTATATTATATGCTGGGCCATCACAGTATGCAAAAAGGCAAAAACGGATAAGATTTTCTATTATTCGCGAAAAATTCAATCACGAACCAGTAAAAAGAACCTTTTACTTGTCGATAATTACACGGATCACACATGGTGATTAAAATCTTCAATGAAACATCTCAAACATTAGATTTCGACAATTTTATTGAAATTATGCAAATTTTTGGATATTTTTTGGGTATCATTTTTTGTTTGTTAATTTAAATAAATTCTGCCGACGTATGAGGATTCGCGATTCAATTAAGTTAATACAATGCGTGATCAAGTATAGGTAAGAGCTTTCCCGACGTAAGCGATCCTTCGAGAGCTTCGCATTGTTTTCCCTATTAACGACTTCCAATTGGCCGAGTATCCAGACACATCCAGCGTAGCTTGTCAGAGTTCTAATAAGTTGAGGAGAGAAAATTCGATCTCAGCAGAAAAAAAGCTTGAAAGAAAAAAAGACGGGTATAGAATGAAAAATATAAAAAGTGAGATCTGGTTGACCGAAAGGAAAATAATTAACAATTTAACTGAAAGGTAGGCTTATTACGTCATCAGATGTTCTTGGCATTTTATCATCTCTTCAGCGTAAAATAAGATTGAAAATAAATCTGAAAATACGTTCCTCGTTCGTTTTTTTTTTATTTCATCAAACTCAACGACTTATCGATACAACGTATTTTTCTCGGATATCACTGAAATGTCAGATTATAATCATTATATATATATATATATTTTCTTTTTTATTTATATATAGTTCATCATTTCTTTCATCGCCTCACTTTTATACAATTAAAATTATTTTTTTATTTCGCTCTCAATTTTACGTCACTACGGCACTGCGACTAATAAAAGCAAACTAAGAGAAGGGTCTAACTTTTTTTGCTCCGCTTCCATTAGTGTTCTCCTTTCAGACTTTCGCGCTTAATTCAGAGTTTTCATTTTCTTCTCTATCTGCTCTCACACATGTTCATTTTCTTCTAGATCTCGTGAAATTTTTTCTGCAAAATGCTCTTCTAAATGTACAAACGTGTTTTTTTTCTTTATTTTTTCACGGCGTACGATCGTCACATAAATTTTTGACGATAAACAATAAATTCAAGACCGAGCTGCAGATGCATGTTTAACGTTATTCTACGAGAGAAATTTTTTTCTTCATATAGCATGGTTTATCTATAGTGCAACAACAATTTTCGTTATTAATGTTATTTCCCTCAATTCAACGCGTTCTAAAAGTCGTATTTTGCTTATTTTTTATTATTCTCCCTTTTTCTTTGTTTTCGTATATAAAATCGTACTCACGCTTTTTCACAATCTTGCTCATAATGTTGGCACATTCACTCTAAAGCGAGGCTTTGAGAGCCTGGCTAATTGCCAATCCCGTATATCCGAATATGTGTATCATCACCGTTTATTTGTTCTAAAAAAAGAAAACCCGTGCGTCGAGAAATTCTTTTCCCTGTGTGCCACTTGCGATCGTCGATTGCTTTTTCTTTCCACTGGTGATGATATTTAATGTTTAAATCATTCGTTTGACACTCGTCACTTGGACCCATACCGAATTGAATCAAGTGTGAAACTTTTTTTATTCGTGGGATTGGAAACTAAATGGAATTTCTTCAAAGGCTTGAGAAATATTTTGTAAATACTTTGCCTCTGGAAAATAAAATTTTATGGCAAATTTCTCATAGCTTATAAGATTAATTTAATAAAATAATAATAAAAATAACTTTATTGACAGTTATTAACTCGAAAATATAAAGATTTTCAGCGTCAATGCTTAATCAACGACATTTATGCGTGTCACATCCATACGACCTAAATATTACGATTCATTTTCATTTTTCGTTCTTTTCACTTTATCATTTTAATAGCAACGCAACCGTACAAATGTCTAGGCAAACTAGTGTACATTTTAAGGAATTTTATCAATAATAAACGATAATTTTACACTTTGCTTATTTCCGAATTAAAATTCCAGCTGCATGAAACGAAGTAATCAACGATATATTTGCTTGTAAGCATTCATCACCAATTATTATATTAAGTGTATGGAATTAATCTTCATGTAAGTACCTTTTTTTCGCAAGTTGATGGTATGACTTATTAACATAATGAAAAAAAAAAAAATCAATTCGCACATTTGAGAGTCTGACAAATTTACAAAATATTTTACGCCACTTTCGTATTACAATTCTCAGCTCATGATACATATAATACACTCAAGTTTCCGATAATATTATTATCTTCATTATCTTTTTAGTTTACAATAATAATCTGCAATTAAAACGGCGCCACTTTATACATGTTTTATGATGTAGCAAACAAAAGTCAACCTCAGCTAGATTTTATCTTAGATATTTATCCTTATAACTTCTCTTCTCGTATTCTTATCCGAGTAAGCACCAATTTTCAGCTTTTCATTTTTGCGTAAATGTTATTCTTTTTCAAAGAATCACGTAAATCTTTCTAGAGTTTTATTACGCATGCATAGAAATGGTATTTCGTGAGCTACTGAGAGATAGAAAGAGTGCATTTTTAGGCTATGTTTATTTTGCCACTTTTCATTACTTTTCTGTCGCCATTCCTGTTGGAGATATATTTTATATTTCAGATGCCTGCGGGCTAACACAGTCGAGCTTCACGAGTGTATACAAACACCGATATTCGTTAGGATAAAGTCGTCAATAAATATTCATTAGCCTACAAATGTGCAAGATTGAAGGAAGTGAGAGGTTCTCGGAAAGATTCAATATCTCATCAGACCTTTTAGTAGATTAATTTTTTTTTTAAGAATCAGACTCATTTTTTAGTACGTTCTCACCAATCTGTGTCACGCCTTTTTATTTCACTGCGAGAAAAGTTGATGGAAAGAGAGCTCCCCGGTAGAGAAAGAAACTGAAAATGGATAAGTTTCGTATTTTCGCGTTATTTTAGCTGTAAAGTCGAGGAAATAAAATTCGTAGAAAAAAATATACAGCCACACCGGGCAGGAAAAAATTACGTCCTCTCGCAAAATGATTTTTTTTCACTCAGTGTATAGCGAGAGAAGTGGAGTCGTAGGGAAAAATTGCGCTAACACGAGCGAGGAACTTACGAGCCCTGAAAAATCGTAAATGATGATGGGTGGCCTGCAGGATAGGATTTTTACAGGAGAAAAAAAAGTGAAGGGAGAAAGAGAGGTTTAAAAAGAAAGAGGGAGAGAGAACCTATCGTAGAAACTCCGAGGTCACAGCTTTTGGAAAGCTTTCGAGGCAACGAGACAACACCAGACCTCTTTTATCTCCCTCGCGGATCTTGTCTCCTCCCTCTTTTCTTTTCTTCCACTTTTCTAAAATAAATCTCATTCGCATGCTCATACTCTTTTCGACAAAACTCACAGTGAAAATTGTATTTCTTTCTTTTTCCACCCTCGTCTTTTGTTTTATTCTCCCTCCCAGTCTCTGCTTTTACTCTTTTTCTCGCCCTCGTGATTATACTCTTTTAAGTGCGTTTTCCGAAACCTCCGTCAATGTTTTTTTCCCATTGATTTTGCGCTTCGGGGATAACTCAAACGAGAGTTTGGAGAATAATAATTGTGTAAAGTATTAATCGAGTTATTTTTTTATCTTGAAATCAGTGGAAGTTCGACAACGACCAAGGAAACGCGCGAATACGTTTCATCCGAATTGAGCGCTGTCGCGAATATTTTTTTAATCGGGCGTGTTTGATAGGACACGGTACGAAAAAATAGTGAGGAATGTAACATATAAGTTAGATATTGGAAAACGCTATCGATTCATTTGGATTTCACCTGCTCTCTCCATTCAAAGTCTTGAATGGAAAATTGAAAACTTCGAAGATTGAACGTCAAACGAGATCGAAGTTCAGCTCGCCGGTGTTTCATGGATTTTTATAGAATGCCTACGACATAGAAATCATTCCCAGAACCATTTCCAATCTGTTTTTCGTTACCGCATCGCATAAAAATACAACAGCTATCTTTCCCGACTTTTCATTCAGTTTCGATATTTTTCCGACGACAGGAAAATGGAAAAAAAATTCTTATACGCTTCTTTTTATTACAGAGTGAATGGACATTTTCTTTAAACTCTGATCGTGAAAAATTAAACTCGAATAAAAAGTTACGAAATTTTATTCGTTAACAACTCTAAATGGACGAAAATGAGTTTTTCGCGCTAAGAGTATTCTCGATCCCTAATTACCCTCGAGCGTATTAACGACACGCGTTTCTTTGAACCGTGTCCGATCTTTCAAATCCAATTCCGTATCACCAAATAAATATTTATCACGCGTACTCGGAGCATAAAATCTCCAACGTCATAACAAGCTCCTGTTCTTTTTATTCCCTCCCTTTTTTTCGGCGGGTCTTCTCCTCCGATGACTTGCTGCAAATGGAACGTTCAACCCCTCGTTTTTACTCGTAATGCTACGTAACGCGTATGAGACGTCTCATCGTAAAATCGAACGGTCCTTAATCCACGTCACTTCTTATTAATTCTTGCTCACGCGCTTTTCTTGTTTCTTATTTTTTTTGTTCTCTCTCTCGTTCCGGGGGAACTCTCGGATATTGCGCGTTGATGATACGCTTGAAAGATAATTGCTTTCATTACCGAAATCAATCTTTCTGACAGAGTTAAAGAATAAGACGAGCTCAATAATTGAATTTCATTGATTCTTCGGACAAAACTTGTTACAAAAATCAACGTTAATGGACGTGACAATTCGAATGTATACTTTCTTAGTGAGAAACTACAGTGGAACAGGCCTCGTGGATTATCAATGGGTGCATCGGATTCATATTTTCATGAGATTTCTAAAACTTTGACGAAGATCCGTCGAACATTCCGAACTATACGAATTTTAGAAATGTCGATTTACGTGATTCGATTCTTTACAATTCGTTCGGTTCCCTCAATATCTGAGGTTTAAAGTGTTTTGGGATTCGATAGAGATTCGCAACGATTTCCCGACCCAGATAATGTGTGTTTTTAATATGAAATGCATATGAATACCTCTTTTTAAATCTTTTGTCTATATGTATAACGGAATGTATATTCACTTTTTTGGTTATAACAAACAATATTGTCACCGAAATTAAATAAATTCTTAATATTTATCGATTTTCAATATTTTTCGTGTACACTCTTGTCTTTCATTTTTCACAGCTGTCCTGAAGCACCTTAAATGAATTTGTGAAATTGATACATACATTAGAGCCAACGTCAGCGTGGAGCGGCGCGGGCGCTTCCGCACAGCATTCTCTTGAAGGCCTGTCGGAATTCGGGTGAAAAAATGGTGTAAATAATGGGATTGAGGGTGCTGTTGAAATATCCGAGCCAGAGGAAGAGACTCGCGACTACGTGAGGTGGCTCGCAGTTGCTACAGATCGCTTGAAGAAAAGCAACGACAAAAAATGGAAGCCAACAGGCCACGAAGGCACCGGTGATTATCGCGAGAGTTTTCGCCGCCTTGCGTTCCCTCTTTGCCTCGAGCGTTTCCCGGGTCTTCTTTGAACCTTGTTGTCCCGACGTCACCGTCGCCGTCGTCGACGTCATCGTTGTCTGATTCGCCAATGATGACGTCGTTGTTGTGGCTGTCGCTGTCGCCGTTGCCGCCGTCGTCGTAACTATCGACGTCATTGACGTAACCGATGCGGGCGACGTTGCCTGATGGCTCGTCACGTTCGCTCCGTTATTACACGATGACGATTTTTCTGGCGAATTCGAGGAGTGATCCGGTGTCATCCGGGTTATTGTGAACGCCGTCGATTCCTCCTGGGGCCTACATTTTTCAGAAAAACGAAACATGAGTAAAATCGCATATTGATGATGCAAATTTCATTAAAAACTTTCGGCTTTTCATATTTTTAAAATGAAATGCGCTTGTATATAGTCTTTCAAGAAAAATAAATCGCATCAGATGGTGCAATTCGTGTATATCAGTTTACAGCCACTCTTTTGATAGTAGCGCGCGATTCCATAGGCTTCAAGATATTTCCTATATATGAAAAATGCAGGAAAAAATTTAAATTTTTTTTGGGTTACTCAACCCTATTTGAGCAAAAAATGACTGCAGAGATAACGCAAATATTCCGAGCGGAAATCAAGTGGATGGTGAAAAATTATTTTATATTTTTTTCGAGAGACTTTTTTTATTGAAAGCAATTTTTCTAACGCCTCAGTTTGAAAAAATGATTGGTGAATTCCGGTATTACTACGGTTTTCAGTCCCCATGGATATTTTTATATGTATACACCCCGGGGAACGGGGATACGTTTTTCAACCTCAAGTTCATGATTCAACCCCTGAATTTGAAAGTTTTCTTGATTTCCCCTAAACCGAGTTGAATATCCCGAGGGTAAATTTTCGTTTTTTTTTTCTCATTGGATTTTTCTTCCTCTTGTAAAAATATGCGCTCTCTCACAGGCTTCGTTGCCTTCCTTTTTTCTCACTTACGAACGAAAATGAATTTATTTTCATGCAATAAATTTTTTATCCTCAGGACAAATCGGTTCGGGAGAAAGTCAATATCTTTTCGCAAACGATATTCTCTTCGTAAATTTGACATTTTTTTTACTACATATAAAAATATTTTTCCCATATGAAAATTTTTACGAGACTTTTAATATGTAAAAAAAGATGAATAAAATTTATCAACCCTCGTTGGACGAACTTTAGAATTCCTCTCCGTTCCCGTTTCGGTTGCACCGTTGAATGAGGTTTCCTGTGAATTCGCCTCCGAGCCTCCTGGAATATCCTCCAGTACAAAAATAGGATGAACAAGAGCGGGAGGTAGAAGGTTGCGCACGTTGCGAATATCTGTCACAGAGAAAGAAAAAAAGGCTACGTGAGCGCATTAAAACACATGTACAAAAACGAGCAAGATTGAGTAACGTTTATTGCAATGGATACGCGTAGCCAAAAAAAAGCAGTAAAAAAAAAATGACGAAACGACCGAGATGTATAAGAGCTGAAATGTAAAATTAATTGCAAGCTTTAAATTGCAACGGAAGCGTGAGCAATTCGTTTCAGTAACGAATTAGCTCCATTAACAGCATTATCATTAAAATTCTACCACGAAGGCGGATGCTAAAATTTATGATTCTCGGATATAATATGCTGGATGTTGTCGGTGTGTGGCTGCTAACGTTCTAGCTTGAATGAGCATATTGAACAACTTCTCCGAGCAACGACGTTGTCTTCGACATCAACGACCGGGAGACGGATAAGGACGGGGAGAAGTAAAAGTTTAGAAGTGAATTCTCGTCAAGCGCGACACCTATGATTTTCCGTCTTATTTTCACTCTCTCGCATTTCCTTCAAGCTCCTCTTTCACCCTCGTCTCATCTGTACGGACTGTTAAACTCGATTTCGAATACATCAAACAAAAATCCAATTTAGTTCTACTCTCTCTCTAGCCGACTGGATAACATCGAGGGAATCAAGGAGCGGATAGAATGGGAAGCGAGAGGAGAGTTTTACCCTCTTCGCTATCTTCTATCGCGCCCGAACGCGCACCGCGAGGTAAAAGGCCGCAGGCGACGGAGTAAAACAGAAACGTATACTCGCGTGCACAAATGTACCTCCGCGAGAAAGAGGAACCGAATGGATAATTCGATAAAGCCTTGTACTAACATTCAATAGGCGAAATTATATACGAGAGCTTGCAAAGAGGACTCAATCCTCGCTTCGAGACTCACTGGGGATGACACGCGAGACTCTCGTAACTTCATATTTCTCCATTTCTTTCCGGTACTTTTTTTTGGTACTGCATTTCTATCCGTTCTTTTTCTCTCTGCAGTATCGTATATATAGTCAAATATAATTTATGTTCAGACGCGGACAAACTCTTTGATACACGATATTTTCTACGACAAAATTTCTGGGTTTCCAGAGAGGATCATTTTCTTTTTGATACCAAATTAATTATCTTTTTGATTTTTTATTTTATTTTTATTCTATATAAAATTCCTCTGTACGTGTGTAATTTTACTCCCCCCAAATGGTTGGACCGTGCAAGATTTCGATGAAATTTTTAATAAATAAGTAATTAATCTTCCATATATATATATATTAGGGTGGTTCAAAAAAAAATTTTTTTTTTGTTTCTGATGCCACCCCACAAAGTACCTTCAGAATGGTACAAAAAGATATGTGTATAAATTTCAGTCCGAAATATTGATAGAAAGTGGTCGCTCAACGGATTTTTTTACATTTTTTTCAATTTTTTTACGGAAAATACGTTCTTTTATCTTAGGACGGTGCAGTTTCTAAAAAATGAATGA
>JAPYYX010003460.1:0-11307 GCA_030522605.1 Cremastinae sp. B BG-2022a | reverse complement strand
GCGTTTATTTAGCATCGCGCCATAAGACGCTGTACAAAATTCCCATATTTCGAAATTAAATTTCTCAAAAAATCGGTCGGTGAGGCATACTTTTTTTCTTTTAATATGTCCAGTTTCATTTGAATTATAACATATTTTAAATTCAGATTTTTGTCTAATATCATCGATGTTTGATCAACTCCCTTAATAGTGATTAAAAAACAAAAGATTCAACGTCTTCAAACCCTTGGAATCGTAATAACTTCTTAAGTACCCCATTTCACCCCTCCCTAAATCATATCACAAACATTATACGCAATAGAAGTATATCAAAAAATACATAAAATTTCTTCAGACTCCTCATACACCCTCAAGTCCATTCACCCTCGTTGGGAGCAAATTGCAAAATCCAGCTGCGAGCTTCCGGTGCACACAGAAACCAATTTCCCATGTACCGAGTCCGTAGGCGTATATACGATGTAGATCTGCGGCGTTTCGTGTTTCGAGGATTGCAAACTGTAGGCTCTCCCGTTCCATCCCCCTTGAGGCGGGCAAAATTATTGCGAAACACGAGAATGCTCTGGCAAGTCTATGCTCTCCTGGTCGGGAAATCGTAACGTTGCTAATGTTGCGTACACGATATGGGACCACGTACGTACGTACCAGCCCTCAAGGAGGAGCACACCCGCACGTATAAATACTTGCATTACGCTCATAGGGGATGGAACTTGCAGAGAAATGATGGAGATACCGGTTTAATGCGTGTACACTTTCCTCCGCGTTCTCTTTCTCTTTTCTTCGTGCATCTCGCTCGCACTCTCTCTCTTACTCTCACTTTTCCTTGAATTTCTCAAGAGGAGAAGCAATAGGTGCTCCCATTTATTTGTTGCTGGCAAATAAGCTCGCTATATCGCGAATACATACACGGTCTCTCCGGAGTTTAAACAGAGTGTAACAGCCAGTAGATGGAGCCGCGCGGCGCGAATTTACGCTTGGAATTTCCAAGCACGCGTAACCCCCTTGTATGGCCCTCGTGAACGCGGCTTATCAGCAAAATGATATGAGGTTTATTTTACTCAACGAAATCCTACTCACGTGGAGCGCGCGAGTAGGTGCACGATGAGTCATATCGCTCGCTTCGGGGATCATTTAATCGACTGTAAATATTTTTCGTTTATGGAGGATTTATTAACGTTATTTTTGGAGTATAAATAATTTGATTTTTTAGGTATAGGTTCAAGTGTAATAAATTGTTCATGGATTGTGGAATTATTTGCGGATTATTTAATCGCATGTAAATTTTTAAGGATGTATTGGAGATAACTCGAAACGGTGGTAAAAATCTGAAAATTTTATCAGTCACTGATAATAGGACTCTAATGCATCTCTGCAAATTCCAACTCAATTTACTAAATTGTTTAAAATTTATAACAAATTGGATATTATTTTACCTATTTTTATGCAAATTTATCGAAAACGAAATTATAATAAATTGTAAATAACGAAAAAACAGTAGTATATAATTACTTGTAATTTTTTTAGAAATTATCTGAACAGTAATAAAAATCTAAATATTAAACAGTTTTTAAGAAATTATTTACTTATGACAACAAAACGAATTTTCCTCTCTAGCAGTTCGTAAAAAATTATTAAAACGAGATGAGGTGTTGTTGATAATTTTTTTTTCTGTAATCAGTACACATAAAAAATGTCAATAACCGAGCTTATACAATTTTGTCGAAAATTTTTGTTTTTCAATTGTTTAAAGAATAAATTATCTGAAAAATATTGTTAAACCATTGGAAACCTATTCAGTATTATTCTAAATATCTCAATAAAAAATATTTCAACTTTCTAACAGAAAGACAAAGACAAAATTTCAACAATTCAGTATGGAAATCATCACTTTTGTCATGGATTGTATCTGCAGTTCATACTGAAAATCGTTCTTTTTATAAATAATTCAATATTTTGAGCATATCAATTGAAATGACTTTTACACGGATTATGAAACTATTCGCGGAATATTTCATTGCATATCAATATTTTTCGTTTATGGAAGATTTATTATCGTTATTTTTGAAATGTGAATAATTCAATTCTTTAGGTATATCTTCAATAAAAAATTTTTTAAAAAAGTTGTTCCACTGCACGCAAAAAATTCTGATCAAAACTGTCATAGAATATGATCGCGCGGAGTCGAATAATCGAATAATAATCGAATTTCCGATCCAGACTCTCCGAACCAATTTAAATTTTTATCTGTACGATTTTGCCCGTAGGTACAGTACGCAAGCAAAAATGGTGGACACGGGTACGGGGACGCTCTACATGATTGGATCTTTCAAGAGAATGACAGTCGACCCCGACTTCAAGGTAAGAAAAATAAATCCGCCCGACTCCTCCTCCCATCACGTTGGGACCCTCATTCTTCATGTCCTTATAAATAATAATCGTACGGAAGAATACCATAAATAATAAGAAGCTGGCACGAATAAAAAATTCAAAAAAAAATTGGTCACGTTCCAATTTATTTTTTTTTCCTCTCAGGAAAAAAGCTCGAGCTTTTTCTGAATACACGAGCAAAAGCTATTGTACGCCCGAGTAATTCTCTCGGTACGTGTGTACTACACGTGTACATGCTTATATATACAGTACCTACTGAATTTTACGAGGGCTCTAAAAAGCGTGGAAAACATGGTCGTCCTTGTCGTCCCGAGTCTCTCCGGAAACCTGAAGTCGAAGCAAGACTTTCCTATAAATTCACTGCCGGTCTCTCCTCGGCCACTTTTCCCTCTGTGAGCTAGCGCTTTCCATCCGAAAACTCTTCGAGTTTGTTCCCCTGACCTGTAAATTGAGAAGAACCATCGTAAATAATTCTTCGACTTAAAAATCGGATGTGAATTTTTCATTTGTTATAAAAATAATACCAAAAAGGTAGAGTTACAAAAAATAAGAAAATAACTTTCGTCTTTATTGAGTAAACGTTTTTTTAAATGGAAACTTTTCCAACTGGTTCTTGGACTTGAAAATTAAAAAGAATTCTATACAGTTTTTTGACTGAAAATAGAAAAATATTGGTAAGCCTATGCGTGTACGAGTAAAGCTCGTGACTAATTTAAAAAAAAATTGAATTAAATTTATTTAAAAATAAAAAAATTCGAGATAGAATGCCCCATAGCAAAAATTTTTTTCTATCGGTCACATGTGTCATATTTATAGTGTCAAAATTTCAACGAAATCGGTGACGAACTTTCGGAGATTAGCAATTGTGAAATAAATATTTACTTTTTTTTATTCGTATTGATTAATAACAAAAGTTTCATTTTTATCAAAATTTTAAAAATAAACATTTTTGTTTGTTCTTGACGTATTTTCCTGGATATTTCTTGTACAAATCGAGCTCTGCGTGTAAATTTTATCCACATCGCAAAGTGTTTGCTCACTGCATACACGCTTGTGTTTTACACGATGAGAAGTTATACGCGCTTCAAAGTTGCTGTCGTACGAAGTAGATGTCGAGTGCTGGTGTTTTCATTCTGCGGTACACGGGAACACGTATACATGTCCATGATAACAGATTAACGAGCTCGAGAGATCAAGTGAGAAGTTTGCGTACGATCCTCTTGACAAATTTATCAACAAACCCGAAAATATTCAAATTTTCATCAAATTTGAACGTTCTTAATTCTCTTAGATAATTATTTTGAATATTAAAAAATTAGAAACGAAATTAATAAATTGTTTTTTACAGAAGTTTGTGCTAAAAAATGAATTTTTTTATTTATCTTGAAATTTTCTTTTTTAAAAATTGTATTTGATGTCGAACGTGTCTTTGAGTGACTTTTTAGATCAATATTTTAAATGTAGGAAAATCCCAAGCTTAATTAGAGGGATAATCATAACATTTTTTTATCATAGCGTCTGTTTAAAAAAAGAATTTTGTTATTTTTCTTAAAATTGTTTTATCAAAAATTGTATTTGACGTTGAACGTGTCCTCGAGTAACTTCTTAGACTATTTTGTTTTAAATATAAAAAATTACAAGCGAAATTGAAGCGATAATCATACAATTTTTTAATGAAAATTTTTGGTTAAAAAATGAATTTTGTTGTTTATCTTAAATTGATTCCTTAAAAATTGTACTTGATGTCGAACGTGTTTTCGAGTATCTTCTCAGGCCATTATTTTATAATTCAAAAAATTTTCAACCTTAATTAAAGCGATAATAATAAATTTTGTTTATGAAACTTTGTGCTAAAAAAAACAATTTTTTTTATTTATCTTGAAATTGTTCTGTCAACAGTTTTATTTGACGTCGAACGTATTTTCGAGTTTCTTCTTAGGCCATTATTGTATAATTCAAAAAATTTTCAACCTTAATTGAACTGATAATAATAAATTTTGTTAATGAAACTTTGTGCTAAAAAACAATTTTTTTTATTTATCTTGAAATTGTTCTGTCAACAGTTGTATTTGACGTCCAACGTATTTTCGAGCATCTTCTTAGGCCATTATTTTATAATTCAAAAAAATTTCAACCTTAATTAAATCGACAATAATAAATTTTGTTAATGAAAATTTGTGCTAAAAAACAATTTTTTTTATTTATCTTGAAATTGTTCTGTCAACAGTTGTATTTGACGTCGAACGTGTCTTCGAGTGACTTCAACATGGGCTACAGTATGACAGGGACGCTCGAGCGTGGTTGCAAAAAAACGAACAACTTTCAGATGACGCATTTCGCGGTGATAAGAAGGCGGGACTACGAGAAGGCCTACGAGGATCCGAATCCTACCTAGTGTCCGTCGACACCCACGCTCTCCGAGTGTGGGGATTGCGAGCATTATACATAGAATTTTCACGAAAATGAAAAAAAAAAGATCGATCGATTCGCATCAATTTTTTTCCCATTAAATTCCCGCCTGAGGAAAAACAACGAGAATACAATCGCGATAAGGATCCGAAAATCAACGACGCAAGCGTTCAACATTTGCAATCGAAGCTGCCATTAAATTTAAAATTGTTGTATCCCGATTGACAATTTTTCTTGTTAAAAAATTTCAAAAAAAAAATCAACTCGCAACGACGAGTGCTCAAAACGTGTAAAATGTGCCAAACAGAGACGTTGAGATCAAATCAATTCGTCGAGTTCAGTTTTAACCTTCGAGTCTGAAAAATTATCAAAAATCTTTAATTCGAGTTTCAAGATATTTCGGGAGACAAAAGGGCGTCGAGGGAAAGAGAAAAAATAGATTAAAAGCTTTTTTTATCATTAGAGATTTCGTTTTTTTTACCGTATTGTCTTTTTCTCTCGGTCGCTTCCTCCGTCGAGAATTCTCGTCAATATAAAAATCAGCCCGCGCTCCTTATCCTATCTCGACGATGGGAAATTTATAAGGCTATAATTAATGTCAGGCGTCATTCGAGTTCGAAGAATCGTCGGGGATATAATTTACGATTAACGAATTCATTAATTTATCTTGATCCGCGAGGGTCATTCTTTAGACCGGAGAAGAGGAAATAAGGATAAAAACGAGAGGAAATAAGAGATAAATAAATACATAGTCAGATATCGATGATTTATGTGGTCTCGAGAGGAAAAAAAAAACGTTTTACGAGTCCGAGACACACCCCAGCAGCTACCGAGCCAAACGTCCATTGATAGTCTCTAATTTTAGATTGAACGAACAAAAAAAAAGTGACGATCGAATTGTTTAGCTGGATAAAATTTATTGTAAATGTTCGCGTGAATGATTTTCCTCGAGAAATCGAGAGAGAGAGAGCGAGAGAGAAAAATATTCGTTGCGTGTGAGTGAGAGTGCGAGAAAATAAAAACGAGAGTGGAGAGAGAATCGGCGCTGTGAGCGCAATTACCTAACGAGCCGGAATGGGCGAAAAGTATACAAACAAAAAGTGATTGAAACTTAACCAAAGTACTAGCGCGTAAGTCAACGAGAATCGTAAGAATTGTTTCTCTTTTCTTCTCATTACAATATTAACAACAAAAAAAGACGTAAAGAAAAGAAAATGAGAATAATCCTGTTCAATAATAATACACTTAAGAATATCGGTAATTTTAAGATTATAATCATAATAATAATAACGATACTAATACTGATAATAATAAGCACGTTGAGAGCTTTTTCTCCAGTCGAAGATCGATCAAAAAAGATTCGCGATTTTTCGTATTTTTGAATTTTTTTTTTTTCATATCGAAATAATCACATTTTGCATTTTTTTATTTATTGTTGCTAATATCCAAAAGTGTACGCCTGCTTTAAAATAATCAAAAAATTATTTTTTATTTCAAATTTTAATGCATTTATTAGCACTCGTAATTTTTTTTTTTTTTTTGGAGAATTTTTTTGGTGAGAGGCTTGGGAGAGAAGATTTTTCAAAAATGTCTCGTCGTGTAAAAAAGTTAAGTGTAACGATGAATAGTGATATTTGTGTAGTGGTTTCGCGTTACAGGGTTTCGAGCGAGAAACGTCGCGAGATCGATCTCGCGAATGAGAGGTGTCGGAACGATCGGCCTCATCGCCCAATATCCTATTAAATGTTACGATAAAATGATTCCGAGCGAGTGAAGCGAAAATTTATAGATAACGTCAGATCGTGAATTATTTTTGTCTCTGGTGCTCGTTCGGGGATCGATCTCGCTCGAGAGAGATGAGGAAGAAAATTTTGAGACTGTTCCGAAAATCGCTACCGCATTAGAATGTCGAAGAAATCTCGTAAATTCTACTAATCTATAGGAAAACAAATCGTAGAACGTAAATTCGCGATTTCTCAGTGTTTAGGAATTTTTTCGTTCAAAGCTTTTCCGACCCACGATTTTTCCAGTCTCGAGAAAAAAAATACTTTTAGCATTCTTTTCTTCGCAATGATATGCGAGCTGACCTATATCTGCTGTAAAATTTACCCCGGTGATAAATTTTTTTTCCCCGTTACGCGAAAAGTTGAAAACCCGAGCTCGGAATTTTCCGAAATTTCGCCGTTAATGGTCACGTCAGGTAATTTTTTTTTCTTCTCTTCCTCTCGCGCTCTTGGTCAGCACTCGCCAGTGTTATTTAACGTGAGTAGTAACTACACGCCATCGTGTCTGATTCGTGGCGAGATAAATTCACGTTGGACCATTTGCATTCACGGATTAACGCTCTCGCCGCTCTTCTTCCTAGCCCGCGCGTACACCCGTTCATTGCGGTTTGTTGCCGGAATATATTATACTCGATTTAACGATGCATTTCACCTGGATTCAAAGGGAGAGAGAGGAAAGAAAGAAAGAAAAAAAAATAAAAGTCAAACTCATTAAAAAAATTTTCAGACTCAAAATAAAAATTAAAATAAAAAATAAAAAAAATTTTCCAACCGCAATTTTTCATTTGAGACTAAAATCAAATTTCGAGTCAAAAAATGCAAAAAAAGGATAAAAAGCGAAACTGGTGCACGTGTCAACGGTTCGGTAATCGAGTTCCGAAATTGGAGTAGGCGCTAAAAGTTGGAATATTCGAGGAGAATGGTACAGAGAGCGGTATTTTCAAATGAAATTATTTTCGGCTATATTGGCATGGGAGATACAGAAGCGAATCGGAATTCCCCGCGATATTACCGATAGCGTTAAATTATCACGCGCACTGGGAAATTTCTCGATAATCACGTTTTCCCCGGGTCCACACGATCGCAAAGTACACACGGATGCGCAATTTTCTGTACACCTGATACGAATGGTAACAGCATTTAGCGAAACGTTACGAGGCCCTCTTCGCGGTGGAAAACGAGGGCCAGAGTTCATCTCTATAACGATCTCTCCCGCTGCACACGTAACGAATCAATTAACGAGAGTTCAAACCCGCGCTAAAATGTTTCTCCCCCTCGAGAGCACTTCACGAAAATCGAGACTGGAGAGACGTGAGATTTTTCCCTTCGGTTCCTCCGACAATGCGTTTTTTTCCTAGATAAATAAAATTGGGTGATAAAAAAAAAATAAAATAAAATCGGGTCGTGCAACGCCCTAGGACTTTCTTTCGCGTAGTCTCGGTGTGTCGAAAAAAAAAATGGAGCGACGCTCTTAGAGCGTTGTTTTTCGTCTAACTTAAGAGTCGTCGAGATTTTTCGCAAATCGATCGAGCTATAGGAATAAATCAAGAGGAACTCTCCTCCACTTTTTCTTTCCTCGATAGTTTTTAGAGCTTAGAGGCTAAGAGCGAAGAAGTACGAACTTTTTCCTATAGGATGTTTCTCGATGATAAGTAATCACACGTCCGATATCACGGTCCCTCCTGAACTACTTAGCAGTAGACCAGACCCAAGAAGTGCACGCTTTCCTCGAGACGATTCGAAAGAGACAACAACGATGAAAAATAAAAAAAAAAGAAACAAGAATTACGCTCATCTTCGTCAAGCTGATGCAATCGGGTCTTCTAGTCGTTTTTTATCTCGTTTTCTTTGTTTATTATTAAAAATCGTTATTTCGTTTATTTTCTCGTGTCTTGACTCATGTGAAGTCTCGAAGAGTGAACGCAATCCCGTTCCCACTTCCGTCCAAACGGATTAGCTCGAAATTGTTGTTACTTTCAAAACGATTTGTACTTTAGATAAAAAGTTGAAAAATTTTCGTTGCTTTTATTGAGGATTTGTTTTTTAGTCGATACGATTTTTGTACATTGTAATTTTTTACTAGATGAATTTTCGGTAGTGCAACGTCGAGTTTGGGCGGAAGTTAGAATCGGAATGATTCTGATCCTTGTAGAATTTTAGATTAAAAGTAGCTCGTTAGTTATTTGTAGTTGTGTATTTAATTCGCATATAAAATCGACATTGATCGTTCGTGTCCCAGGAGCTCATTTTCGGAGCGGTCGATCCTCGATCGATGAAAAAAAAATCTGATATATTTATTTTTATTGTCTATAATTTTTGTAGAGTCGAGGATCGCCGATCGCCGATTTTCGAGTGAAATTCTTGAGACCGGATCGAGCATTGGATTCGATGGTCCAGCCGGGAGAAGAGTGCAATCGAAACTGCCAACAAAAATCTAAACGAAAATCAAACGATGAAAATTAAAAAAAAATCCGATTGAAATTTATTCCAAAATTGAAGCATCGAAAAATTGGATCGCAATCCAGCGATGTCGAATTTATAGTAATCGATGTGTAGTGATTATTAAAAAATTGAATTTATCCTAAAATAATTATCGCTATAACGTTATGGTAATTGTAGCGAAATAAAATGAAGAAAAAAATGCGAATTCGCGACGATTCGTGTTTGAAATATTCGTATTCAAAGCTGTGGCTGTGATTCTAGTTTAATAAAAATGAAAAAAATGATAAACGAACAAAAAAGAGCGAGAGAGAAAAAAAGAAAGATTGAGTGAAAGAAAATGTGCGAAAGAGATTCAAAGTGGTTCGTAAATATTATATATATGTATATTGTAATGTATTCGACGATTATGGGCATAGAATTACGCTGTACAATGTATATTAGAGAGAAGAATGAAAAAAAGAAGAAAAAGGGCAGAAAACAAAAAAATGAAATATTTTGAAAATTATCATGTTTCGTAAGAAGTTCTTCAATTCGTTTGAAATTCTATCATCGATTTGCATAACATACTTTTTTGAAACTTTGAATAAAGATTGAAAAGAATTTTTAAAAAATTTCTCAATTCGCGATAAAATTAAATTTTTTTTCGTTATCGAGATTTTTTTGACTTTCATCTCGAATCGTTTAGACAGACGTTGAAAAATTTTTTTCGTTCCTTTATGGTAAATAGCTGTAATTTAAATGTAAATAGCAAGTCCAAGGTCGCTACGTGGTGATGATAAAAATGAGAGAAAATCGTTTGATGAAAATTTGACAAGAAAATACCAAAAGTCAAGGAGGAAAACAATTAATCGTTTCCGATGTGAAAATCAAAGGGTAATTTTAAACGATCGCGTCTAATCAACTTCATGAAATCAAATCTGTAAATAGTTGATAAGCGATTGTTGATTTTGCGATCGTAACAGATAAGAGAGAGAAAAGATAAAGAAAAGTGAAAAACGCGATTCTAAAATATTGGTTTCAATGTGAAACAAAAAACTAGTCTCATATTAATCGCGAAGAAGTGTCACTTTTGATTGTAAAAAAAAAATATTAAAAACAGGAGAAGATGAAAATTTCGCATTCTTCGAACGAAGTGACAAAAAAGCTGCGATGCACCGCGAAAAAATGAAAAAAAAAATTCACAAATCCGTAAACGCATGATACCAAAAGTCCTGCAGTTAATTTGCAATTTTATGCACACGTCACGAGTAATTTACGTTGATTAAAAGTTTGCCGAGATCACACAGCAGAAGCGCCTATAGACCGCGAGCTATTTAATAAAAAAAAAAAATAAATAAAAAAGCAAAAAAATAGAAACGTCTGCGGTCCGAAAAAATCGACAGGCCGCAAGCAAAGAGGGAGAAAAATATTGCACGTCCAAAAATTTGCATCCACCGAAAGAAGAGAGAAAAAAAACATAAAACAATAATGCGTTTACGTGATAACACACAGAGCGCCAAATGCTTCGATGTATTTTCACTACAGTCCTGTCTACAGTCAATTCATTTTGTATCTATACTTAATCTATATGTATTATCTATTGTCATAATTCAATGCCAAATAAATGTTACATTTACGCAGAGGAATGAATTTTCTGTTTTTTTTGTGCACAATTGGTAATGAAAATAAATAAAATTGAAACTCAATAAAAACGTGAATTTTTTTTCCATGTGATATCTGGAGGAAACGTTCGCAGTTTGTCGTCATTGTCGTTTGGTTCAATGAAACGCCCGAGTAATTAGGGTGTATCTCGTTTGTGTTCACACTCAACCCTTTTTGTCTTTCTCTTTCTCTTTGTCTATATTGCACCTCCAAAATTTTACATCCACCGAAAGAAGAGAAAAAAAAAACATAAAACAATAATGCGTTTATGTGATAACACAGAGCGCCAAATGCTTTGATGTATTTTCACTACAGTCCTGTCTACAGTCAATTCATTTTGTATCTATACTTAATTTATATGGGTAATTTCATATCAATTCGACAAATGGTTGGAACCGAACCCTTCCGATTTTGATGAATTTTGGTGGCAATTTTTCATTCATCATAAAACAAAGTTCTACCAAGGGAGAGAAATAAAAAAAAAATTTCAAAAATTGTTCAAAACTCAAAATTTCACAGTTTTTTCTATTTTTCGAATTTATTTTTCGGATACCTCGGAAACTATTGTAGCTACAAAAAAGAATCTTCAAAGGGAATATTTTGAGCTATCAAAAAAAATATATTTCAAAAAAAAAATTGAGATATG
>JAPYYX010003459.1:0-10863 GCA_030522605.1 Cremastinae sp. B BG-2022a | reverse complement strand
CAGGGTTTCTTCAGATGTGTGACAGGTGTATTACAAAAATATTTGAGCCCAAAATTTAATGTCGATAGTCCATTTCGATGACCTTGAAAAATTAAAAATGTTTTAAATTTGGCATATCTCAATTTTTTTTCGAAATATATTTTTTTTGATAGCTCAAAATATTCCCTTCGAAGATTCTTTTTTGTAGCTACAATAGTTTCCGAAGTATCCAAAAAATAAATTTGAAAAATAGAAAAAACAGCGAAATTTTGAGGTTTGAACAATTTTTGAAAATTTTTTTTAATTTCTCTCCCTTGGTAGAAATTTGTTTTATGATGAAAGAAAACTTCTCACCAAATTTCATCCAAATCGGAAAGGTTCGATTCCAACCATTTGTCGAATTGATATGGAATTACCCACACAAAATTTTAAACAAAATGAAGAACGCATCAGAAAATATTTACAATTGCATTATAGTTTTTGTTTGTATTTTTGGTCATTGCTCCTTGTTTGGATAAGCTTTGCATAGCACAAAACTTTCTTTTTTGATAGTAACATAATAGTATTTTCAAGCATACTCATGGAATTTTATAAGGCTCTTGTTATTTCTATTTGAGTCTCAAAACAGTGTTCTAACGAATTTCGCTTGTCTTGACATTATTAATTACCCACTCGTATTTTATTTCTTAGAATCTTCTCCAAGTGTGCGAGCGAATTCCAACGATTGGAACGCAACTGAAGATTCTTTCGACGGTGAAAGCGACGATGCTGGGCGCACAAGGTATTTATTCTTTATTCAATAATTTCCAAAAATTGAATTTTAAAATCAATTTTTTATATTAATTTTCCTTTTATCTTTCATTGGCATTGTAATTTTTATGTATTACAATATTCATGATTTTTTAACCAAACTATTCGTATTTTGTAATATCAATTGTAATATAAAAAAATGTTATTATTTAGGCACGGAAGAGGATCAGGAAGCTACGGACATGCTCGTAGGAAATGCCCAAAACCTTATGCAGAGTGTGAAGGAAACGGTGAGAGCCGCGGAGTGTGCCAGCATCAAAATTCGAACGGCATCAGGCATGAAGCTTCGTTGGGTTCGTCGTCAACCCTGGTACCAGTATTAGATGCCATTGTCACAAAAAAAATGCGTCTTCCGACTAAGAAAATTCGGCAGCTTCGTCGACGCCTTTCTCATTAATTTTTCGAATATTCACGAATTTCGTTCGATCTTCGATGTGAAGAAACTCGAACAATATTTCGCCGGAACGTTGGAGTATTAATTAGTTCGGTGGTTGCTTTGGATCATTAATCGTACAGTTGTATTCTGAATTTTGGACTTCCTCAAAAGATGTGTCAAGGCAATTAAACATGTTGAGTGTGCTTCCACGTTTTACCCCAAGTACGTTAATTCTTTTTTTCGTTTTTAAACAGATTTTTTAATACATATATACTAACGAGTACGCGATATATATTTGTATGTATCCTACGTATTTGTATTTGAATTTACCCCAATACACCGGTTTCACAACTTCGTTAAATAATTTTTTACTTGTATGAGATCAATTGTATCGAGATTCTTGTTGAAAACTTTTTCCATAATTTTTCAATACTTTTTTGTTGAAGCGCTTAAAATTATGATTAACTCATTCAATGTTTTTGTTTTTTTGATTTTAAAAGGCAGTAGTGCAATTTTGTGAGTTGATTGCAATGTTCTTCCTATTCATATGCAGTTCCTGCAAAAAATTAATTTTATTGCCAGATTCAAGAAACTGATGGTTTTTTGCACTATAGGAATTTTTAAGTTCTAATTCCAAACAATATTTTACAACTTCCGAAAATGTTTAATAGTGATCGAACGATTAAAAAATGAAAATGTTAGATACATCACTCGAAACTCGAGATCAACAATCAATTACGTATGTAAAATGTGTGTAATACATTATAATAGTAATTTGAGAATTTTAAATAATGTTCAAAGTCTATATACGAATTTTCCAATGAGAGATAATAAAACAATATAATATTGTTAACTTTATAATGAAATATCTTTCTAATTGTTGAATCAATTGCTTTCTATTTTAACAAAAGATTTAAGAACGATTTTCGTGTCATTACATGTTACACGTCCTTTTTTTATATTTTCTCATGTCATGTCATCGAGCGTAAGAAATCAATGTGTGCATTAATTGTTGAATTTAATCCTACCGCTAGGAGAGTGAAAACCCGAAATCAAAATGTAGAAAATTGAATAAAATTTGGAAAGAATAATTTCCAACATATATAAGTGTAATTTTTTCAAAATTTTAAAAAGTATCAATTAAAAAATAAATAATTAAAATAATAAATAAAAGCTAAGCTATTTTTTTTTAAATAACACGTTTCTAATATTTTTTGTACAAACTCAAATTCTGAGCTTGACTATATTTACACAACTACGTAATAATATTTCATCGTGTCGATCTAATGGAGTCTTAAATTTTTTTTTTTGAGGGACTGAACAATAAATTTTATTGATAAACGGAATACAAGTGATGGTATATAAAACTCGCGTTACTTTAAATTAGTACAATAACTGTAGCAAGCCCTTCCAGAGTCATCGAGCTCGTCTCCCTAAATTCGATCCGACTAAAGAGGATCTTCGAGTTGAAGATTTGAAGTTCGACATATCCTGAGTGTGTGCAATGACCCAACAATGCCTGAGTCACTCGTGGACGCATTAACACTGAATCTAATGTTTCTCGAGAGTCCGGACGTCTGCGCCTATCCGAACTCTCTTTTATATTTTTAAATTATTTTTACTTTTATATTTTTCCTCTCGTCGCGATTATCGTAAAAATTGTGCGAGCCGACGATTGCGGCTCTAAGCTCGCAACGACTGTCCACTAGACTCTTATGCAATTTAATAAAAAATAAAAAATTAATTCATCGCGCTGTTCGTCGATTTTTTAGCGAATTTTTTCTTTTTTTTGCAAATACATCGACCTCTCAACTGGAAAAGGACACTGGATGTTCCTTCTCGTTTTAAATGCAACGTGATGATTCTGCGATTAATGTAACTTAACGCGAATGAATATAATACGTTTTATTAAATAGCTTAACATTCCAAATGGCGTATGAAGCGATGGTGTGATCGGGAGGGAAGGCCGGATGATGGTTTTTTTACGTCGAGTTGCTGCCTATCACATATTTGTTGACAAAAAGAATCAGAGGATCGTGATATGTCGTCAGGCAAATAGAGACAGCTCGCAAAATAAATTGCAATTGTCGATAGCTCATGCGATCTCGAAATTCGCATATACAAACGCAACGAAACTATTTTTTTTAATATCGCATAATTCGTTAAGAATTTATTTCCTTAAGTTCCTTACATCAGAAGGATTCAAAAAATTCAGAGTAATTTTTTTTGTTCGAGAAAAAATGCTAAAGATGTTTTTTCGTTGGATTCCGATGTTGCGAAATTTTGAGAGATCTCTCGCATGCCCTCACCCGTTACAAGATAAAGATAATCTAAAGACCGATTCATTCAACAGGACATTAAATCAAGCAAACACTTAGACATTATTTAACGCAGAAAAAATTAGTTTTTTAATTTTTGTACAAGTTGCAAATCTCTTAAGAGGCGGTGAACGTGGAGTATTCCAGATGAACCGACATAAACTGTGAGATTTTACCGAACAAGGCGCGCCGTGTGCCTCAGGTCCCCAAATTTTGGCTAGGCCGAATTACGAGTCATAAATTAGCATATGTTATCTCTTATTCCACTTTCCGCTTATCCGGTAAATTCAAACTCTCGAAAAACACAAATAATGGAAGCTTCACTCGTCAAGGTTTTGCGATAAGAGAAAGTTTGCTGCGAGATTTTCGTTCTTTTCACATGCGAAATACGCTTGTAGGACCAAGTGTTCAGGGAAACCCAGAGCCTTCAACCTCTCGATTGCGTCACGATCCTGAGGCGACACCTGAATCCCGGTCGTGCCCGAATTCGCGTTTGTCCTAGCCGTTTGCGCAGGCGTCGCAGATCCTAAAGGTACGTTGCCTCCTCCACCACCAGCAACCGCTCCAACTACAATTTATAAAAATAATGTAAACATTTTAATAAATTTTTGGCAGTTTCCATTTTAGTTTTCGTCATATAAAAAAATTATTTATGATTTCTTTAAATATTTTACTAAATATCAATAACAATTTCGAATTATCGGTGCTACTAACCGGGTTCGTTGAGCATGCGTACAAAAGCTTCTTGGTTTTGGGAAATTAGCTGCAACAGGGCGGGATTCGATTGGCCGATTTGTTGAAGAACGGCGTTCAGTAGTTGCGGATTTTGCTGTATGACTTGTCGCATCTGCTGGAACTGTGGCTGTGTGCGCAAAAAGGCCAGAGGATCCTGAGTTGGCTCCTGACCAGGACTCTGTGCTTCTGGCGGATCTTCCAGGGGATCCTCCAGCAGTTGCGCTGGAATACCTGTAAGAAGATATTCGACAGCTCGATCCGGATTGTTGAAACTCGCGCGAAGAGCCTGTTCAACCTGGTCGCGATCGTATCTGTCGAGAAAACAAAGAATATGAACTTCAAAATGTAATAAAAAGATTTTTTATAATTATTTGTTGTGGTGTTTAGTCACTTTCGGTTTTTGACAAACGAAACTTTACGATTTTATGTCTCATTCTTTAAATGATTCTTTAAAGGAGAATTAATTACGAAAAATATAATAGTTTTATGTTCTCGTCAACGTATCGAGTGGAGAAATAATTATATTTACCCCATATCCATTATATTGTTGACCATCGTGTTATATTCTTCACCCATTAGAAGTGCGCTCTCAGCCTGGATTCCCGGGCCTGTCGGAGGAGTCGCTGGTTCTTCTGATGCACCGGTGGTTTGCCGGGGTCGACTTTGTTCTGTTGGTGGTGTACTAAGCACAGCTGCTGGTCTACAAACACATTACAAATATATTTTATTTTTAAATAAATTTACGAAATAGCACACGAAAAATTTGAAATTTGTGAACTTTACAGAGAATATTTATTTTGCAGCAAATTTTTATATTAGGAAAATAAGGTAATTGATTTACTTAGGATAATCATTTTGCAATTGAATTTGTATATGAAAGATATGTATAAATATTTACCTGGGAGGATTTGTTTGCTCTTTGCTAGCATCACTATCACTGGGTTGCTCTCCACTCGCATTGGAACTTGTTTCTGCCTTTGGTTTTGTTACCATAACCACAATAAATTTCTTTTCATCGATGTTATATTCCAAAAGCGGCAAGTCATCGTTTAAAATTTTTCCTACAAAAAATATATTAGTGAAATTAATACAAAAATTTCTTAGGTGTATAATTTGTTTTTCTTTTACAAATTTTCTTTAGAATCTTATAAATTAAGTAAATCACTGGATAAGGAGCTGAATTTTTTGAACTACTATGAAATCGAGTTTTCAATTTCAACTTTGAAAGTAAATTTCTGAACAATGAATCAATTTGTTCATAATAAATAAATATGTAAAAATAAAATATTTGGCAAAAATGGGGGTCTCTAATATTCAAATATGCTTAATAAATGCTTCAATACCTACAATACTTCAATTGAAACATAATTTGATATCAACAAAATGTGCAATTCCTTTGTTTATAACAATAAAAAATTTGTTTACCAATATATCAAAAAACTATCCCAATGGGTATTATTTTACATATATTTGAATGAATCAAGAAACCAAATAGTTGGAAAAAATAACATTTGAAAAACACCAAATTTTACACAAATGACGATTACAAAACGAGGGAAAACAAAATTTATTTTGTCTAAATTTCAAAAATATAAGACCCGCATATTTTTTCAAGATTTTACAAGTTTCTTAATATTTCTTGTTTTATTGCATGCGTATTAAAACTAAGCACATGGAATAATACACGCAAGTGTTTTTTCATACAAAGAAAGATAGAATCGAAAAAGACTTCGCAATTAAAAAATGTGGTTTTTGATATCCTAAATAAGTTCGGTATCCCATCGAATTCTTATAAAAAAATTAGTTGCAAAAAGTAGTAGTGAAATAATCACAGAGCGTTCATAGTGGAACTCATGAATAAAAAGTAGTCAGTTGAAAAAAAATAACATTTGAAAAACACAAACGACAATTAGAAAACGAGGAAGAACAAAATTTTTTGTCTAAATTTCAAAAATATAAGACCCGCACATTTTTTCAAGATTTTACAAGTTTCTTAATATTTCTTGTTTTATCACATGCGTAGTAAAACTAAGGACATGGAATAATGCACGCAAGTGTTTTTTTCATACAAAGAAAGATAGAATCGAAAAAGACTTCGCAATTAAAAAATGTGGTTTTTGATATCCTAAATAAGTTTCTTATCCCATCGAATTCTTGTAAAAAAATTAGTTGCAAAAAGTAGTAGTGAAATAATCGTAGAGCGTTTATAGTGGAACTCATGAATAAAAAAACGTACTTAGGGCCAACGAGTGAAATGAATGCGACAAGACATAGAATGGAAAATAGGTTATGTTAATGATGGTTCTGTGCTTACCAGCGTATATCAACTTTTGATGGAGCGCAGAAAATCCTTTCTGTGCTTCTATCTTTTCCTTTAGATCCTTTACCTTCAAATGTAGAAAAAAAGAATGATAAATGGTCAAGAAATACGTGCAATCGGGAATTTCGAGATGACGAGTGGAATATTGTACAAACCGTTTTGGACGCATCAATTTCTACAGTAAACGTTTGTTGTTGTAGATTTTTCAACGTTATAATCATTTTTCCGATATTTTAAAAAAATAAGTTCCCCGATACCGAATCAACTCGCAATATTGTACATACAAGGCGAAAAGAACGATGTTTTGGTATAAAATTTTGGGACGATGAGTCGGCACTGTAGTTGGCTCACGATGGTCTGCAACATGGAGACTAGAAAAAAAAAGAGAACGAACCGTACGAACGCACAGCTAAGGAAATCTTCTTGAAAGTCGCTCGAGAAATTCGCGGCGCTACCGTCGTAAATAAAAAAAAACTCTCGAAGATCTACACATTTTTTTACATTCGATTTTTTTATTCGACAATTGCTTTTTCAGGAATTGTTAAATTTTATTAATAACATTGAACATTTTTTTGTTCGTTTCTACTTTGTTACGTAATCATTGTCATTATTGTATTATCTTATTTTAATGACAAAATTTACAAAAAATATACATGGACCTATATTTTTAATTTAATTCACCTTTTAACTTAATTTATATTTAATTGAATATCTTGTTTATTTATATTTTCTTTGATGGATTATAAATCTCCGAGTTTTCTAAAAAAACGATTTGTACTTTTCTATTGTCTATAAAATTCTGTGTACACTTTTGATGCAGTATATAGCAATGAGAATTTGTTACATTACTTTTACATTGTACTTTTTGTTACATTTTATGCTTGATTTTGTAATTTTTGCTAATTTGATAAATATATGAATACACGTGTGCCCCATAAAAAATTATTTGCGATAAATAGCCATATAATTCTAGAATTACAATCAAAATCTGATTTCGCAGTAAAAGAAAGTTTTCGATGTACAAATTAAATATTTGTACAAAATTCCATAAATTGCATTACTTTCTTGTGAAATTTTATTTATTTTCGTTATGCGAACTTCGCTGAGTATGTTGCAGATTCGCATTTATGAAAAAAAAAAAGATATCAGCGACATTCCAACAATTAGTCATTTGACGCCTTTATCAATCGATTGTTAATTGTTTACTCAAAATTGTTATTTATTTACTAACGATTGTTGACTGTTTTCGGTACACCGTTACATTTTTTACGATAATTTATGAAAGTGTTCGTGTCGGACGTGAAAACGTGATGAAAATGTATCAAAATTTTCTTCGACATCGCAATTTCGATGTTAATTCGTTCATTTCGTGATACTCTGTCAAAAACCCGGAAAATGCAGTTATCTGGACAAAGAAACGGAAAAACGTGACAACACGCCAAACCGAGAGATAAGCAAGTCGCATTGTTCCTCGACTTTTGCTCTGCTTTACCGACCGTCGATTTGTAATTCCGCGATTTTGATTGGTTCACACCTCGTCTGACGAAACTCCAAAGAGTAACCGAGAGAAGGAGAGAAAAAAAACGAGCAAGAGAGACAGAGCGGTAACCCAAGTCAGTGGGATCGGGTTGATCGGGTGATTTGAGTCTGTTTCCTGATTTAAAACAAAAACATCAAAAGGGACACATGTACAGACAAACAGGATCCTCGTCATTCTCAAAACTCATCGGCTCCACATGTTGATTTGTCAAAACGAGATCGAAAGAGTTCGCGATAAAACAAAAGGAGGCGTCAGTGGGGTGTTGTGACTCGAGTACGTAGACGAAGGGTAAACGAAGCGCCAAGTTGAAAACGCCAAGATTATCCCTCCCTCCGCGCCCCTTCGATCCGCTTTCCTTTATTTTCTCCCTTCATCATTCCTCTTTCTCGTTTTCTTGCTCTCTCTCTCTCTCTCTTGCTCTCTCTCGTTCTCGCTCTCCCCCCTTTTCGCTTCCCCTCCCCGCCGTTCCCCTAACGCCCCTCGTCGTAGTCTAGTGAAGGGTGTACAGAGAGAGTGCGCCCGTACGTTACGTCACACACGACACGAAATTCTCGTGCTCACCAAGCGAGCTCTCTCTCTATCCCTGTTTGCGGATAGAAAAAAATCTTGGCGTGTTTGTCCAACGAGATTCGAGTCCCCGGGACGTGCGAACTCGGACTCTCTCCGAACCGTGAGGAAAAGACGGCGGGAGAGAAAATTCTCGTTGGGGAGTGAAAAGTCTCGCGTAAACGTTCGAATATCATTCGTTAGATCGAGTAACGTGGAAAATTGTGAAATTTATTTAAGAAAATCGAGTCTCGCGTCGCGAGGATCGAAGATATCATCGATGCTTCATTTCGTCCCGATGACTCTGTCGTGCATAACCTAAAAGTGTCGAGAGCAGAGAAAATCCTCGATCGCTGAATTGTCAATTCGTACGAACGGGAGAGACGAGAACCGGAAACAAAAACAAGCACCCGCGTTGAAGAAACTCTCGTCGCGAGACCTATGTGAACCCGTGTCGTGTCGTTTTCTGCCACTCTGTCGTGTATATAATTATTGTTGTTATTATTATATTGAGAAAAAAACGCGCGAAATTCAAACTACGAGAATCGCACGAATCGCAAACGCGCACTCTCCTCGTTCCTCGTCCTGTCGGGATATTTTTTGTACAACCTCGCGAGCTCTCGGCCAATTTTCAAAAGAAAATTACGGCTATTACGGATCGATGTATATTTAATTTCACGTGGATCCCTTCGCTCGATCTCGATACGAAATTTTCTTCAGAGTAAGAAATCGAATTGCCCTGATTTTTAATGAGAATTTTATGTATTTGATTCATTTACTTTGGATGCGTAGTCGTATGTGTGCAAAGTTTGAGCATTGATATATAAACACGCGTGTGTTTTTTTTTTCCGGCGTCAAGGAGTTACCGGCAAATTAGTCAAAATTCCGGTCCCTACTAGGAAACGGGAAGGAGGCCAGAGACAAGGCGACAAGTATCCGCGAACCGGCGAAGAAACGTCGAGTAGCAGGATGAACAGCAAAAGGAAGAACAGGTCAAATCCCACCAGGTACAAAATTTTTTTCCTCAGATATTGACATTTTTATCTCTATTTTTTTAAATTGTTTTCCACTGCAGTTTGTTATCTTTTAACATTACGGTCAAGTGACAAAAGTGCTTTTTGCTCAATTGTCATTTTATTTACTATTTTCGAGATCTGTCATTTTATTTACTATTTTCGAGTTCTGTCATTTGTTTATCATTATTATTTTTGATCATTCATAAAGTTTTGAGAGGACTTTTTTATGATTAACATTGTTAACGTTGTTATCTTTCAACATTACGGTCAAGTGACAAAGATGCTTTTTGCACAATTGTCATTCTATTTACTATTTTCAAGTTCTGTCATTTGTTTATAATTATTTTTTTTGATTATTTATAAAGTTTTGAGAGGACTTTTTTATGATTAACAATAATCGGAAATTTTAATTATGAGCTTGATAAACTTTTGGTTTTTGACTGCAATTTATATTTCCATTATTTAGTAGTTTTCAGATGAAACGAGTCATCATGAGTCATAGTCATCAAGCAAAATGGACCTTTCTATTTGTTGACATAAGGAATGCATGAAAATGAATGATCTTTCATTTCAAATATCTCAAACTCCAAGCAATCAACCTCTTTGAAAATTTACTAGCCAATTGATACTGATATTCTGAGGATATTTACATTTCAAGTATACAAACACTTCAGTATTATGGTCAGATAAGAAAGCAGTTCAAGGAATGATCATTGTTTTTTTAATTTATTTTTGCTTATTCAATTTTTTTCTCTCTGATATGATTCATAGGATAACAAAGGTCTTTGTCATGGAGATTTAAATTTATAATCTCTTAAAGTGTCACCGCATAAATCTGTTAATTCTTTTCAAGAAATTTGTTTCTGAAGTGTGTGTTAAAAAAATTTTCCAGATCCCCGCGGGCTCGGGGTCCTCAAGAGAGATGTGTCGTTGCGGAAGGAGTTTATAACAATGCTCACTTCATGCACGCCATTACAAGCCATGTAGGCAATGTAGTTCAGGTAAATAAGTACAAGAATCTATATTCTCTAAATAACTTATTAACAAAACGTCAGTGAAGTATTGAGTAGCATTTCGAATGACATATACAAAATTCCAACTTTCTAACAGAACATCAAACGCTTCATTTAAGGGGTTACATCTAGTCATCGGCCGAAAAAAAGCATGTTTTTTTTAAATTTTTTTTGGGAAACTGATTGCAGTTTTCGAACTGTTTCTTTTTC
>JAPYYX010003458.1:0-10866 GCA_030522605.1 Cremastinae sp. B BG-2022a | reverse complement strand
TTCAACGCACGGTGAGTTTCACCTCTTTGTCAATTCGAGCCCACCAGCCACGGATAAAGGAGAGAACTGCCCGACCAGCATCAACGGAGACGTCACAACTCGCATTTGCTCACGCCGGACATTCAACGAGATGTATTCGACTCACCGGTCAAGAGACAATTGAAAAAAAAAAGTTTGCCCGCGTGCGAGCAGCTATCGACGTAATTTCTAGTAAGTGAGACACATTTCGTTTTGCATGGCTCAGTAGCTTCCTTTCGTTCAACGCATTTGTCGCGAAAGCTGAATTTTTTTTTTTCTTCATTTTTTTTTTCTTTTCATATGTTACGATAGTTGGGTTGATTATTGCGCGATGGTAGTTTTTTTGGGGTCGTGGTGGTATATGACGCGCGCACGGTTCTCACGGAAGTGACCAGTGAGGGCGCGTCGTTCGCGCAATCGTCGCGTTCGGCTCCATAGGAATTACCAATAGGAGACGGGTATACGACGCCATATCGGAATCGTGGCACGCCCTACGACTTCCTCCATTGTCCTTCTTTCCGGGATACTCTGCGAGGAAGGATGGCTCAGAACAATTATTTCGGTTTTACACACGGCGGAACGCAATATGGGTACGAAATCGCTTAAATATCATATTTATTAACGAGCTAGTGATAAGAACAAACTTTTTACTTTGTATGAAAAAAGATCGTCAAGGTGAACGGGGACATTATTTCTATTCATCGGACCACGCGAATGATTTGCCGGCTTTGGCCGCCATTAATCGTGCATCTAAGCCACTTTTTTTAACAAGCGTCTCGCGATTGATTTTAACTTTTTTCTCTCCATCAGTGTACTTTGAATATTCCCGTATTGAATTTTTTTGTTCATTGCTTCAACGTTGCAAGAGAAAAATCGTGATTTTTTTTGGTAACAGGGCAACGAGCGCAGCGGCATATCAGACCGGGCAAGCGGGCTATGCAGTAACACCAGCGGCGACTGCTGCTACGTACACCCAACGTCCCGCGACCGCTGCGGCGACTGGTTACGAGACTTATCAGGCAGCAGCCGCGGCCGCTGCTACCGGTACAACTTACGCTGGTAAGTTCTTTCAAATTTCATTTGTCTTACATTTATCGTTTCTTTTTTCATAAATTCTGCTAAAATTCTCACTGATTACATAAATCTCTCTTTTCTCTAACATATTTAAATTCACTAACAACCATTTATTTTATTTTTTACTTAGTCATAAGTTAATAAATCTTAACCGACGCAATGGTAGAACGTTGACCGATCCGTTATTAGGTCTTTTTTCCCCCATAGCCGCGAACCCAGGTACCGTGGCACAGACTTACGACTACGGTTACGGCAGAGCTGCGCCGGCAGCCCCATACGACGCAACTAAGACATATTACCAGCAGCCCGCGGCTGCAGCGGCAACTTACACAACCACTGAAACTCACTATCAGGCAGCAAAGCCAGCATACAGTACAACAAGCGCTTACACCGGTACGGCTCGTCAGGCAACGACCACAGGACAGGCAAAGACTTATCAAGCTTCAAGCACTGCTTATCAGCAGTCTAATCCGACTCAAAACACGACATACTCATCGGGGTACACAGCTCCGGCGACTCCTGCAGTGACACCTTCAGCTCCGGCAAATAGTAAGTATATGAATGTCTTGTTACTTATAAAATATCCATTGAGGGCTCTGTGCTTGAATTTACAAAAAATTCAATGTAAATTCGAAAAATTGAAGAAGTTGCATTAATTTTTTAACACAGAAGCACAGGGCCCTCGGTAAAATATAGTACCCAAATAAAGGGCAAAAATATGAAATTGAGTCTCCTATTGAAGAAATTAATGGTCGCCTTGTAGCCAATCTCACCGGGTAGAGAGATCTATAGAGTAAAGACATCTTTTGGAGTATTGTGAGAATATTTTGAGATTTTGGGAAAGATTTGACTCCTCCAAAGTTTGAGGTTTCAATTTCATTTGCCCTAGAACCGGCGGGTACAACGTATTCCGGCTACGACGCAGCGCTTTATAGCGCTGCGACTATGTATGTAGCCCAACAGAGTGCAAACAGCAATTCGACTAACCAGAAGACTGGAGGTTGGCAGGGCTACTCGCGAAAGGGCTTCGGAGCTGGAGGCGGTGGGATGAAAGCGATGCGCACGAAACAGCCCCCGAAACCGCAGCAGCTTCATTACTGCGATGTGTGTAAGATCAGCTGTGCTGGACCTCAGACGTACCGCGAACATTTGGAGGGTCAAAAGCACAAGAAGAAGGAAGCGTCGCTCAAAGTTCCACAGCAACCGCCGGCCCGAGGAGCAGCGAATTCGTTGCGTTGCGAACTCTGTGACGTAACGTGTACCGGAAATGATGCCTACGCTGCACACATCCGCGGTACCAAGCATCAAAAGGTCGTCAAACTCCACACGAAACTTGGAAAGCCGATCCCGAGCCCGGATCCTACGGTCCTCAATCCTAAACCCGCGGTCGTAGCGAAAGCAGCGACTGTGAAGAAGCCTACAGTTACTGCGACTCCAAAAATAAATTTCGTTGCCTGTAAGTTATTTTCCAATTCGTCGAACTCGCTTCAAATTCATCAAATCCAAATTGTGAGATTCAACATTGGATTTTTTTCGTTTCAGCTGGTAATTTAGGAACCGTCAACACTACTCAGGCTGTTGAACCGAAAGCAGAAGAGGCCGTCGTTGAGGAAGTAAACACAGAGGAAGCCGTAGTTGACGAAAAGGATCCCCAACCCGTAGGCCAGGAATACATTGAGGAGAACAAATCCGAAGATGGAAAGATAATAAGTTTCAATTGTAAATTGTGCGAGTGTCGTTTCAACGATCCAAATGCCAAAGATATGCACATGAAAGGACGACGTCACAGGTTCGCGTACAAGAAAAAAGTCAATCCTGATCTCGTCGTCGACATGAAACCGAGTCTGAAGCAACGTAAGATGCTCGAGGAGAAACTTCGTCGGCAACAAATAAAAGAGGAATACTCGCGTCGTCGAGAAGATATTGGCCAAATGGGACCGATGGGGCCAATGGGACCTATGATGGACGACGAGATGATGTACTGGGAAGAAAGACGACGCTACGAAGATGAATACGAGTACTTTGAGTGGTATCGACGATACGGTCGAGGGCCCGGGGCCCCGCCGATGCCACGACCTTTCCCTGGACCTCCGCCGATGATGATGTACCCTGGACCTCAGAGACGACCGGATTCCTCCGATGACAAACACGTTGCCACACACCATTCGACTATTTATCCTAAAGAAGAAGAGCTGCAGGCAGTTCACAAAATAGTATCTCATACGGAAAAGGCTCTGAAATTCGTATCCGATACAATGGCCGAAGCTGGTAATCATCATTTTCAAATATTCTACTTGAATATTATTAAAAAAGTCATCGATATAATGAATTTAATCAATAGGCAAGAAAGCTACTCCCATGACTCCTGTCGTTACACCAACGCCAGTACCACCGACAACTACGTCGAACGCTACTACTACACCCGCTAATAATACTGACGACACCGCTCCCAATGCCGAGGCTGTGAAGAAAGAAGACGCCGACAAAAAGAAAACACCAACTCCAGCAGCACCGAAGGAAGACGGCAGCGACGGTAATCTTTTCTCTTTCCAAAAGGAAAAAGAAGACTCTCGCATATTGCGTGGCGTAATGCGCGTTGGTAACCTGGCGAAAGGTCTCCTGCTCTCCGGAGATAACCACGTATGTTTGGTTGTCCTCTGCGCTGAGAAACCTACCAAGTGAGTTGTAAAATTTATCACATTATTGAATAATAATCCACTTAATATTCTTGTAATAATTGAATAAGCAAAAGCAGGGACGCAACATTTGTACATAATTCATAATCGTCTTACGCAGAACGTTGCTGAACAAGGTCGCCGAAATTTTCCCTGCTCAGCTGAAGATCGTCGCACCGGAGGAAAATTACAACGTCGGCAAGCATCCGGAATCAGCGGCTCTCACAATTTCCGGCGGAACCGTGACTGTGAGCGTGACTTTGACGAGTCCGCTTATGCGCGAAACAGCAAAACCAGCAACACCAGCTGCAGGTGATTCAATAATTTTGAGTTTTTACGAAGGCCAAGAAAAGGATAACATAAAAAAAGTTATAAACAGGAAAAGATCATGTAGGAAAAAGCACGTTTTATTGACAGTTAACTTTGTGCCACGATCATGGATTACGAAGATTTATTTGTTCTTTTCATGGCCCGAGAGAAAATTTGTTTTCCTACAGCTACCAAAAATGACGAAAACGGAAGCGGCACGAAAAGAACGTCTGGAAGGTTTTATAAATCCTCTACCAATTATGTTCTAACATGTTTCTCACCCGCAGCTTTTACTTCACCTACGTTTCTCTTACTACACGTCTCGTCGGGATGTGATAACCACTCGCGACAATCCCTTTTACCGAAAAAAAAAACGCTCCGTTGTTGCGGCAATCCAATCTTCAATTCCTCGAGAGAGGAATGTTTTCTTAAATCTTCTTTTGTCATTCGGACTGAAGAAACAACTGGATTCTTCATCGAAGAGTACAATCGCATCTTTTCGCAAAAGAGTCATTCCGGTATCGAAGAATCGACGAACTTTTCGAATCCAAAGAACAACGCTGAGGCAATCGATAAACTATGGACTTTTTGATCATGCGTATACCATGAATAAAACCCTCTATCCGCTATCGAGTACAGAGCGTCGAGAGCATCGCGACCGAATACGAATTACGAAAAACTTGGAATCTTTTCAAGTGACTTTCGGATTTTCCGAAAAGCACTGAAAAAATGTTATTTTCATCAAAATTCGTATCAGGCCATTAGCGTAGAGAGCTCGTAACCCGTCGTCCTTCTCAAAGAGACAAATCTCGGCATTGTCGAAAATTGTCACTTCCAAGCGACGAACAGTTACGCTCCCGGTTCCCTCACGCACTGCACTCGATTGTACTTATATTTTTATTTTAATCGCGATTAATCTTTGTCACGACATTGATTAGAGCGCGCTTGAGCTTTAATGTGGATATAGAGGTGTTAAGAAAAAAAGAAATCCCAAACTGGGCATGATCAAACACTCTAAGTGTTGTCTAAGCGTGTTGTGCTTTCTTTGTTGGAATCTCAGATAATGCTGGACAGCAGCAACAGGGAGCTGCTCCATCGCAAACAACGCCCGCGACGCCCGCCGTGACGAAACCAGACCCACCAGACGTACTTCCCAAGGCTAAGTGTTTGGAGGCTTTAGCTGCACTCAGGCATGCCAAGTGGTTTCAGGTTTGAATCAAACAACTCTCAGTTCAGAAGGTTTTAAAGACAAAAAAAGAAGAGTAAAAACAAGCAAAAAGTAAAGTACCAAAAAAGCAAAGCGTTAAGTTTGCCATTTTTTTCGCAAAATCGGCTGCCGCGCCTACAGCGCGTGAATATTTTTCTATATATTTTTTTTCTACTCTCTACATATCCTGAACCGCGATACGCGTGCAAGTGTCCTCATTTATCTTTCTGTCTGACCATAAAGGAAAAAGAAACGAAAAACAAAGAGCGATATCAGCACAAAAGAAAGAAACATGAAGAAAGAGCAGTCTTAGAACTTCCAGCCTTGTGACAATTTTATTTTTACGTCTACGTTTATCTTTCTACTTAATAAACATTTTTTTACGTCCGAAGCAGCATGTAAGTGTCACTCCATTTCGAGAGATTGAAATTCCGATTGCGCTTACATCTGCTCGGATTCTTTCAATAAGCTACATCCAGAATAATAAGACTACAAAACATCCAAGATCTTTTTTATTTTGACACGACTCCGGTCGAATATAATTTTTCATGCATTTATTTTTATGTTCAGTCAAAAACACATAGATTTGTGAACAAGGCAAGAATAATTATTCTGGATAAATAAAAGTGTTGAACCACATCGTAGCCTAGACTGAGTCTGTTCTAGGTCTGTCTTGTAAAATGACTGAACGTAGTGCAATTCCTTCTATTTTTTAATTTTAGAATAAAAGTTCGTGAGATAAATATTCCGTTGAAAAAAATCATGAAGAGCACCGTTAAACATTAAAAAGACAGACAAGCACAAACACACAGTGGCGTCACATGTATGTACCGGGTGTTTAGAATGTGATAAACGTCCATTTCTGCCGAGTCTCAATAAAAATGTCGATGCTCATATTCGTATTTGATTTTCGTTGCAAAACTCGTTAGGCACATTAAATTGTTCAATAGATTTTGATGAGATTCGAAAATGTTTATAAAATATCGAGAAAACACCCGGTAATATTGAGATATGGGCTAAAAAATTGTGTACGAAATATAGGCACGAGGCTGGGAGGATAGCTAAAGCCCACACAAAGCAAACCAGTTAGCTTAGGGTGTGTGTCAAATATGTCCGAAGAAGTAGAACTTATTTTCGACTGTGATGAAGTAACAATGGCGTTTATTTAAGACTCGTTAATTTTCCTGCAGGCTAGGGCAACGTCATTGCAGAGCTGTGTTATGGTTATTCGTATTATGCGAGATCTTTGCAATCGTGTACCCACGTGGGGACCGCTTAATCCATGGGTCAGTATTATCGTTTTCTTTGCTTTTTGAAGTTTCAACGTGATTGGGAAAATTGTTATTTTGATTTACTATACTGTTGATCATTTCTATAGGCATTGGAATTGTTAACTGAGAAAGTGATCACCACCGCCGGATGTCCACTGAGTCTCGGAGAAGCGTTGAGAAGACTTCTCGAATGCGTAGCCGGAGGCATTCTTCTACCAGGAAGTCCAGGTAAGCAATTTCACGTGTTTTTTATTATATATGATTAACCTACACATTGATATGATGAAACTGATGACGAGACTGAGCCTGTTGCAAAATCGTTCAGCGTTCTTGAAAGTAAGTTTTTTGCTCTCTCTGATCGTCGTCGATTAATTGCAACAATGCGCAGATGATTTTGGCATTCTGATCTTATTACTCATTAAATTATATATATTCATTGTATAAACATAAATATTGAAAGTAACAAAAGGAAAATTTGTCAGGCATCCTGGATCCTTGTGAAAAAGAACCAACGGACGCGATAGGGAACATGACAGCCCAACAGAGAGAAGACATAACCGCGTCAGCACAACATGCACTGAGGCTGGTAGCTTTCCGTCAAATCCACAAAGTCCTAGGTATGGAACAACTTCCACCACCGAAGTACAAGGGAAGATTTGCACGGAAGCGAAGACGCGACAATAGTAACGGAGAGGGAACAGAAATCGAGGCTTCGAAGAAGGACAAGAAAACTGAGGAAGCCGCCACGGTTCCCGTGAAAATGGAAACTGACTCGAAGTAGAAAAAAAAACACCAAAACATTCGCTTTACCGAATAAGTATAACTTATATATTACGAATAACGTTTTTTTCCCTCGTGTCAATTGCTTGTTTGATTATGATATGACCGTTGGATAAAGCGATCGATGAACACACGTGTGATTAATATTATCTAGTGACGTTAAGAGTACTATGTCCACTTCGATCGAAGCCGCGTGTAAGTCTTAGCGTCGCAGCGTGCAATTTTCATTTTCTCTCTTTTTCGTTTAAAAAAAACGTTTCAAATTTCGATCAAAAGTGTTTCGTATTTCTTCGATTCGCAACGATGTTAACGAATTCTTGGAATTCGATTCGTGTTATCATCGGTGCTCGATTAATAGTAATGAGGCGAAAAAACAGGCAATTGGGACGACCCATTATTAGCATCGCCCGTGTATTACTCAGATATTTCATGAATTAATTTTAAAAAACGTGGCTAAATAAAACGACGAGTGGTATTGTCGTTTCGTACATCTTTTATGAACCACGCTGTATCGATCCAAGTCACAATATGGGACAAAGGGAGAAAAAGTGAGATATGAATGAATCAAGCGATTTTACGAAAAACGTCGTAATTTCTAAGATGTATTGAATTTAAGCCGTAAACGTAGTTTTACTGAAGACTTGATGTGTATGTTGTGTGTGTAGTCGTAAAGAAATGATGATTATAAAAGAGGACGGGAGAATCATTAACTATCTGCATTATATGGATCGCCGATTGATCGTTTTTATTGCCGATCTTGATCGATTTCTGAACGCGAGATCCTAATAAAATTTTTTGTATAGCAAACGCGTATTGGAAATACAATGAGATGTTTTCTCTCTCAATCCTATCTTCGTGAGCTAACACAAGAGGTAAGAAATACATTTTTCAGATGATTACTTGGCTCTTAGAAAGAAAAATCCAAAAAAGTAAGAATGATCAAATATACTCTTGTAACACGATATTTGAGAGAATCGAAATTACTATTTGACCACAGTGTACGGCCCTGCATTGTATCTTGAAAGTCATCGTTCAATAAATCTCACATGTAATAACAGTTTATTCGTTTTTCAGTCATTTCTAGTTTCTCGAAAGAGGAAAGTTGTGGCCACACACACAGTAACACAACTATGAGATCTCATTGAAGGCTTTGAGTGATTTTCTATCTGCTGATAAAAAATTAATTTCAGGGCTTTGAAATATATTTTGTAAAAGTACTCAAAAAAATGAAAAAAAAATACGAGTATCCTTATTAACTACTTTTCGTTCAGTATTAGCAATGCTTTTTTGCATAACTTTTAGTTTTCAGGCTGTTTTTATATTTATTTGCTTATCCGGTCTTTATTTGCAATATCGTGATAAGATTAACTATTCAATTCCTCATTGTATTTTTTTTAAATAACAATTTCTCAATTGAATATTAGGGATCGAAGAACGACATGTATAGTATTTCGAATAAGATGAAACATGTATGAAAGGATGATAAATAAAATTAATTTACACTTTGCCAAATGTAAAAAAATATTTGTATTTCATGCGATTCAAAGGTAATTGTTGAAAACTTGGAACTAATTAATTTTTCTGTAAAAATCAATGAAATACAATTCCAGGAAAAAGACTTTCTCGAATTCGTCATGTATTGCATCAGATCGTCTTATCGCTGAAATTAGATACATGACGAGTTCAATAGCGACACTAGAAGTTTCTAGTTCACGTGAGAAAAACATGGCAAGTCTTGTCTTTATTTGCATAACAAAAAAAGTGACAAATTTTTCTTTTGTTTCGCACCGACAGGTATCATATTTTACTCCTCGGTGTTATCTCATTAATTTTCAACACAAAAGACATTTTAAAGACAAAACTAATCTCAGGCTGTGGATATTATAAAAATCCTCATATATTTCAAGTTCATTTGTTTGTCCAAATTGATAACGTGCCAATTTTCTGGAAAATGGACGAAAAATTTTCTGTCTTTGTTCCCTTTCGTCAGCCAATGAGCTACAGCAACGTCGAACACGCTGTTGACGTAAGCGCGCAAATCCAATGAGAAACCTTTCCTAAATTTGTCGACCAATCGCGTATGTCTGCTTCGTCATCTAGTGCTTTGAGAATACATATAAAGCATAGAGGACGCGTTCTTCCCTCAGTCGCAAAGGATCTTTTCTGCGCAAAGGAACTGATTACTTGAGTGATATTTCTGAAAAAGAATCTTCGAATATTGATTTTGATAATTTTTACCAGAGAGCCGCATTTAACAAAAAAAGGTACGTTTCTAGAAATTTTTAGAATCACAGAATGTTGCTTTGTTCGAGATAAATGTATTGAACGTTCTTTTTTTTCTTTCATTTTGCTCTTATCACAAATATCCAAATTCAGAAGTGTCGTGAATACCGTAAAAGTATAAAAAAAGTATTTTCCCTTGCAAACATATAATTTTGAAGCCAAAACAGCAAATTCATCACAGGTTTTCCATTTTCTCAGTTTTTTGATAGACTTTCTTTGTCTGGTTTCTGCATGACGACCAACGGGTCGCCATTGCTCAAAAAATTTTGTGATTCTTCTAGAAAAGTGAAACAGTTTTACTTCATATCTTTTTGAATCCGCTTTTTCAACATACAAAATATTCTGATCGGATTTTTTCGAGAATTAAGTATGTTCGCTTTGCCTGCAGACAAATTTTTAGAGATGACTCAAACCCAAACGTCGTACTGCGTCAATCGATGAAAAACAAAATGGCTTCCTCATGAGTCACCTACAATTAAGAAACATTATTTTCCGAACGATGACAAATTAAAGTTTGAAAACCTTTGGTTTATGCATTGTTTGTATAACATTTAAATTATTTTTATCACACGAATATTAACAAAAAAAAATTTTCCAGGCAAACATGCAGATCTTTGTCAAGACTTTGACTGGCAAGACCATCACTTTGGAAGTTGAAGCTTCCGATACCATTGAGAACGTGAAGGCTAAGATTCAAGACAAAGAGGGAATTCCCCCAGATCAGCAGAGATTGATCTTTGCTGGAAAGCAGCTTGAAGATGGACGCACTCTCTCCGATTACAATATTCAGAAGGAGTCCACACTTCACCTGGTTCTCCGACTTCGAGGTGGTATGCAAATCTTCGTCAAGACTTTGACTGGCAAAACTATCACTTTGGAAGTTGAAGCATCTGACACGATTGAGAATGTAAAGGCTAAAATCCAAGACAAAGAGGGAATTCCCCCAGATCAACAGAGATTGATCTTTGCTGGAAAGCAGCTTGAGGATGGACGTACACTTTCCGACTACAACATTCAGAAAGAATCTACCCTCCATCTGGTTCTCCGACTTCGAGGTGGCATGCAAATCTTCGTTAAGACTTTGACTGGCAAAACCATCACTTTGGAAGTTGAAGCGTCTGATACTATTGAAAACGTGAAGGCTAAGATTCAAGACAAAGAGGGAATTCCCCCAGATCAGCAGAGATTGATCTTTGCTGGAAAGCAACTTGAGGATGGACGCACACTGTCTGATTACAATATTCAGAAA
>JAPYYX010003457.1:0-12621 GCA_030522605.1 Cremastinae sp. B BG-2022a | reverse complement strand
CTACACCCTGTTAGGGTGGAGGAAGATTTCTATGTTAATTTATCCCCTTCTCGGATTCTTTTTCTCCCTCCGATGAATTCGTCTTCGCGGCGGCTCACGAGACGTTCGCGTGGTCCATATAGGGTTATCTTGACATTGACATTGACATTGGTGATCCCAACTATTTCGTACACAGTGGTCCCTTCTCCTAGTGTTGTTATTGATTTCTCCCGAGGTCTTATCTCCCCTCTGCTTCCACGTGCGGTATGCTGTTATCTCCCTACTTACCGAGTTTCGTATTTATGGTTTCCTGAATAGTGGCCTTGGTCCGGTTGTTATTTTCTTACTTGACCCTGCTATTGAGATAGTTGGTAACAGAAACAGTTTATGAAGAAGACAGTATATAACAGAATATGTTTATGGAGGAGACAATATGTAACAAAAATCCTTCCAAAAAGACGAAGCCACGAGGTAACTTCAAAATGAAAAAGCCTCGACGATACACATTTGGAATTAAAGAGAAAAAATATGCGACGAGTATGAAGGGCTAACATATCGGTCGTGTTACCAGCGTTCGCGATCGTATTAGCATTGGTACTGATTTTTGTGTTGCTGAATCATCAGCACGGGACTGGAAAAAAGTAAAAAAAAGAAAAAAAATCAAATAATAAATTTTTTATGGGGCCCACCGTGTCCCACCTTTCCAAATGTTTATTTTTCAACGGACATAGCATATTAACACTGAATACGTATTGAGGGAGTAAAAAAAGTTAATGAAAAAAAACTCAGATTATGAGCATTTTTTCCTTGCGGGGCTAATCGTGCCCCTCTCTCCCCCTCATTACTATAGATAGTTGCGAGAAACGTCACGAAGTTCGTCCATTGTACTTTTCGCGCGGGCTGTCTGAAATTCAATAACCCTGTCTAAATGCGTAAAAGGTATTCAAGCAGTAAAGAAATTACAAAACGCTTTAACTATAAATATTTACTGTTTAAAAACAATTGTTAACCCTAGAACGGTAATCTGGGGTCTTAGACGACCCCAGGAGATATTGAAAATTTTTATTTTTACGAATTTTTCACCTTTTTATTATTCTTTCGTACTTGAAGAAAAATAGCTGTAAGTCTACATGATTCTGCATTAAAAAACGAAAAGAATGAGCCAAAGTTGAACCTTTTTTGTAAAATTTTACCGGAAATATGAATTTTCAAAAATTGTAGTCGTCGATGACCCCAGGTTACCGTAATAGGTCAAAAAAATAAGGTTACCGTTCTAGGGTTAACTGTGATTCTTAATTTAATTGATAGCTTTTGAAAATTCAAAATATTCAGCGAAATGTACATAATTATTGAATTTGTTCTAAGTTAACTGTCTCACTATTTCCACAAATAGTAATAAAAATAGTGAGAAAAGAAGACTTCAGTAGAGAAAACAAATCTACCATTATTAAGCATAACAAAATAATCACTGTGATATTATTTTCTTAAACTTTAAAATCATTCATTTCGTGAATAGCTTTCAACGAAAATTGGAATTTTCGGTGAAATGTACAGAATCATACAATTCGTTGTGGCTCAACTGTTTCACTATTTTTATAATAGTTTACCTGGACAAAAATTACTTGATGAATGTGCTGTCCTCTATAACTCGGTGTAAGATGTTTTTTCCAAGTATACATTTAGAGTAAAGTAAGCAATTATATTACTAATAGAATTTTTCTTCAGTTATTTTTCAGGGTGGTATGGTTATCCCTCAAAAAGTAAGACTTTGGTAAAAATAATTATGTTACGCACAACAAGGCCGATGAAAATAACCGCGTACAAGTTTTTCGACTTGTCCATGGAAAATTTTGGAATGGTTCGTTATATTTATACCAAGTACTTAAAAACTGTATACATATGCACAAAATATTTCAAATTTTTTAACTCTACTGACAAAACATGTATACTTTTTTGCTTTTAGATAGTTCAGACTTCGATTTCATATTTTATGGTTCTGGCATCATTGCAATAAAAATATGTCAAGAGCACAAATCATTAGATAAATAAAGTAACTCCGATTAGTCCAATGTAACAATTTAAAATGTTAAATTCATTTTTAAGCGTAAATAAAATTAGATTTACCTAAAAATAGCATAGATGCTGTCAAGAAAATGGAGGCAAGTACACTTACGGGCTTATAACTCAAGTTGGAGTGAGAAACGCGCGTCGTAATATTTGATTAGATTTATAATATAATGTCCTTTGTCATCCGAAACTTGAAAAATTTGATAATAATATATCCTTAATAAATTTCGAATGTTGTATGATAAAACAAATCTCAATTATGTACTTGCCGAGTTTTTGATACACCGATGAAAAAAGAAAACGTCATTAAAACAATTTTGTCAGTGTGTATTTAAAGTTAAGATATTAATTAATTAAAAATGGATCTTCTCAAAAAATAGTAAACTTCGAGAAAAAAATAGTTGTAGCTCGTAACCGAATAAAACTCAAAAGTCGTAAATGTACTTGCGGACAGTCTCTACCCCAATTCTGTTTTTATGTTAAATTTCAATTTTTTTTAGATATATAAAGTATGCCAGCAGAATATTTACATTTCATAATTAACACTTGCATACAAATGGCATTCTCGAAAACAATTTAATTTAAATTTTTTGTCACTTCTACAGTCTATTTGCTCTTCAAAAGAAACTTTAGACATATTTTGTATAATTTTTTACTGCTGTACAGTCAAATGGCCTGAAAATTGACACTCATTCTATGATGAAACATTGTCAGGGAAAACTACGTGAGTAACTAAGTACATACATTGTAAAGTAAGCGTCTTTAAATCATGGAATTATGGTTGAATCGAAATGAAGTCGGTGGTACGTTCTCCTGTTTTATTATTCTTTTTTAGACATTGTCACATCTGCACTATCCGGTAATTTTTCCCCCTCATTCGCGTACATCAAAAAGAATTTTTAACGAATAACGCGTCGAATTGTCATCGTACGGTGAAGTTGAATTTTGATGACTCAATTGGCACTCATTACGTTGCCAAAGGACGAAACTTCTGAAGAGTTTACCATATTATCGTGGTATTACGAACGCTATGGACTTCTCTGAAAATCGTTTTTACCGTAACAACGTTTTTCTTTTGTCGTTGATTGGCCAGTGGCCTCCCCATCCCGCTAGAATACGATTCTTCCAGCAAGTTACCATTCATGTCAATATCGTATCCGTCATACTCGTCCAAGTATACACTTATAGAAATTTTTACCTACTTATTAATTTTACATATTACAAATAATTTCAAATTTCTCCAGACTAATTTAGATAAAATATTTGCCTTAGCTTATCAGAATGGTCGAGTGTTGGGGTGACGTCGATATTATGATCGAATGCGTCACCCCCACAATCATACAATTTTCAGCTTTTTCGAAAGCAATAAATCAAATCGTCAATCGCGAAAAGGTGATTTGGAATATTCTAGACATTTAATTTGAAAATATGTTCTTTACTTCTTTTAACCTTATATCAGATAAAAAAGCTTCTCAAAGGCATGGAACGTGACTGGATGACCCTGAGTGATAAAGAGGACATAATAATTCGTGACACGTATGCTGAAGAAGGAAGAAAATTAACACTCGGTTACGCATGTAGGTTGTTTTAAAATTTATCTTTATACTTTTTCACTGATTCTTATAATCTTTACGCATTTTTACATAAATCGTTAATTATGATGGAAATAATAGGCTTTCTTTTTGGATCTTTGATTATTTACTTAATTGTGCCATTATCACCACAAATCCTCGATATCGTTTTACCTCTGAATGAAAGTCGGCCGAAGCAACATATGTATTACACTGAATATTTCATTGATCAAGAAGCGAATCATTATTTGATTGAACTTCATACGTACGCCGGGACAATTATGACAATCTGGACGATTGTGGCTCTGGATTCTATGTACGCCACCTATGTTCAACACGCTTGTGGTCTTCTTGCTATCGTTGGGTATACATCATTCAATTTGAAACGCACATTTTTGCACATTCCAAAATTATGATAACAATAATGTATGATTTTATTTTAGTAATAGATTAAAAAGAACCTGCATGAACAAAAATTTAATGAAATGCGGCGTAAATGCTTCGATCGAGAATGATGAATTTTACCCGGAATTGATATACTGCGTGAAGAGACATCAAGATGCTATCAAGTGGGAAATCCTAGTTTTTTATTTTTCAAAATTGGTTTATTACATGTTCTATTTGTTTTTTTTTTGCTTCACTAATCAGGTGAAATCTTTTATGCACGAGTAAAGATTCGCAGGACTTATTGAGTCGAGTTACTCAATTTTGTTTCTTTATCAATTGTTTGTGGGAATGGTACTCGTCAGTATTTCTCTTCTTCAGGTATAGAAAAATTTTCAAAAAAGTAAACAAAAATACGAAGTGAGGAGAAAAAAAATTCGTTGAAAATATTTGCGTAAATAAATTAAAAAAACGAAACGAAAAGTGATTTTGATATATTATGACTGCTTTTTCGAATTTTTGTAACAGCTTTCATCGAAAATGGGAATTATCAGTGAAATGTTCAGGATTCTGCAATTTGTACTAGCTCAATTATTTCACCATTTTTACAATAGTTGGCCTGGACAGAAAATGCTCGATGAATGCGCTTTTCTTTATGACTCGGCGTAAGAACTTTTCGTTCTGAATAATCACTTTCAGTTAGTGAAAACAACATTGATTTTCACATAGAATCCTTTTACCATGTCAGTTATTTCTCGGGCTGGTACGATTTTCCTTCAAAAAGCAGGCATTTAATAAAAATAATAATGCTCCGGATTTCCAAGCCAATGAAAATCACTGCATACAAGTTCTACGACATGTCTATGGAAAATTTTGGAATGGTCAGTCCTGAATATATGTATTTTCACACAGATATTGTAAATTTGCTTAAAAAATATTCAAAATGACTTTTATTCATCAACTTACACCTTACTTTTACAGGTGGTTCAAACATCACTTTCGTACTTTATGGTTTTAGCGTCATTGCGATGAAATTTTCCAAATACACGAATGATAAAAGAAATTGATTAATTATATAAATCTTTGCGAAAATAAATGAAGATGCAATTAACTTTCACTGAGGAGTGTAACCATTTTGAAAATTTATTCTAGAAATACCACTCAGAATTTTGTGAATGACATTTTCATTACCATCAGATATTGCTCTTACAATCTTCCTATCACGACTGAAGGAAATAAGTCAAAGTCGATTTTGCTCATAAGCGGTAGACAGATCGATGTATATCCCCTCTGCGGCAAACTTTTAACCCTATGTCTCCCGATTCCCGCTTCATTACGGGGCTTTCGAATAATAGCTTTTCCCTTTGACCATTTTTATCTTACTCTCGAAATCGAGAAATCCATGGAAAAAAGTAAAAATTCATCAGCTAAATTAACGTTTGGAAATGAAAAAAAGTAATCGTGTGAGAAAATTAGAATTATTTTCCTAACGTTGTCGCTTTACACTTACAAATATTCTCTTGGCAATTATGTCGATTATCCGCGAGACCTCTAAGAGAATTCGTAATGAAGGTTGAAAGGATGTGTTCGAAGTAAATTATCATAGTCGGTAAGGGCATCATTGCCACGAAGAGATATGGACGTGTCTGAGAGTTCGTATTACTCTATAAATAAATTTTTACTTACCTCTCTTGGACAATGGCCTTATCAAAGAACTCTTCACAAGCGCCTTCTCAGAATAGCTTACGCGTGTGTTGTTATAAGCATCGTCGTACCCGTGGTGCGAATTTGTCTGTAAATTAAGAATAAAATTTTGATAATATAAAAAAAATCTCAAAAACTTCAAGTAGTTAGGTGTAGAATGTATTTCTCTGATATTGAAATTGTAACGAGGACTTTTTGTTCAAAATATGTGACAAATATTAATTTTTCAATCTTTAATATTTCTACAGTATCATTGAAAAAAATTGTAAATTTAATAATTACACATACTATTTTGTGTGGTAATTAATTGTATTTTAATAGATTCTTCGATTGATTGAGATTTGGGGTGAATTGGACGAGATGATGGAGTGCGTATCAATCGTGGTCGTCGAATCTGGAACGTGTCTCAAGCTAGCAAATTATAGTTTTGATTCAGATAAGGTGTGTTCCCTAGAAGAAATTTTTTTTGTGAATTTTGTCTCCGCGTGCGATGTTTTTAGATAAAAAAAATGTTTCAACGCATCGAAGCCGACCGAAAGTCCAAGATGTTCAACTCTCAGCGGGGTGTTCTTGAGAAATATGCCAAACAGGGCAGAACATTGACTCAATTTTATACGGGTACGATTTCAATCAATTCTATAATAATTAATTTTTTATTTCCGTTTTTTTGATACTGAATTTTTTTTATTAAACTGTAAATAATACGCAAGTATAGGCAGTAGCACTTCATGACTTGAATTCAGGAATTGGAGGTGAAAATAAAATCTAAAATGCAGTCATCAGTATATGATTTTGGGACAAAATTTTTCGCCAAATGACGTGGTGCCAATGGAATTGAATCAGCATCATAAATTTTCAAAAAAATAAAATCAATCAAGAATAAGATTAACTTGAGAATTTAACTTTTTATAAAATGTCGCTGAAGGGATTAGTGGACGGTTTAAGGTGACGTTTAACCTATATGAGAGGGAAAGATGCAACGGATTTTCTGTTTTCTTAGCGATTTTTGATATTTAAAAAAAAAAGAATCACATTACTCTTTGATGGAAAGAGAACAACGTTGTTCTTGTTTCTCTTCAAAAACAGTTTGGTTTCAAAAAAAATGGCAAAGTTCGATTTCGCACGATATAGAACACTGAAATATCACCTCAAAAATTTTTTTTGTATAATTGCGTGGTATTGTTTTCCTATCGAAGTGTGCATGTACTCGACTCTGGGAACTTTCATCCTCATGCCATTGGTGCCGAAATTGATGGATATCGCGAAACCTTCAAATGAAACGAGATCCTTGGTTCGTCTCGTTCCTGTCTCTTACGGACCTCTAGATATGGATAAATATTACGTTCTCCTTATGATTCACGCCGATTGCGCCGCTTTTGTTGCGATAACGACGATTGTGGCGATCGACACGACTTACAATGTTTACGTCCAGCATGCTTGTGGAATGTTTGCTGCTCTGGGGTACGCTCATTTAATTTTTGTCATTTAAAAAACTTTTAGGAAACTGTAAAAAAAGTTATCAAATTATTTAATACATGAGAACTTTTTTTGTATGAATTTTTATTTATTTTCATTATCTATATTTATTATTAGCTACGTAAATTTATATTACGCAGAATTTGTATTTGTTCTAATTTGTTTCGTTTTCATTTTCCGTTTATGCATATTAAGAAATCGGCTGGAAGACTTGATGGAACCGTCTAAGCAGAATTATATCTTGGATGCTGTTGCTCTAAAAAAGTTGGAAGAAAATACGTACAAGAATATTATTGACTGCATCGAAATTCAAAAAGGAGCTATAGAGTTGGATACTCGGTTTTTAAATTAATTTATATTTAATGGATACTTTTTTTTAAATTTTATCTTATACTTTTTATTCAACATTAGATTCGCCAATATCATCGAATCGAGCCACTCGATCGTTTTTTTCTTGGTCATCAGCTTGAGCGTATTTTGCATGAGTGTAGCAGGATACGAGGTCTCAAATACTATTATCATTCTTTTTTAGACAGAACAATAATAATTGTTATTGTTCTGTCTAAGAACCAAAACTAACAACAGATTATAATCTATTGCTAGTTAAATAAAAAAATATGTATATAATGTTTAAAAATAAGGTTACTTATAAAAAATTATAAGAATAATACTTGCGGTATTTTTATAATTTTTTTAAAGGTTGTTATGAATCTGGACAAGCCGAACGAGGCCGTAAGATTCGGCGTTTTCACTTTATCTCAAGTTTCTCACATGTTTTTCATTTGTTGGCCTGGTCAGAAATTGATAGATCATAGTGAACGAATTTTCGAAAAAGTGTAAGCTTGAAATCGTATTTAAATTGTTATATGCAATTTTTAATGATAAACAATCTTTGGAATTTTGTTTTATATGTGCGATTGTGAAAATTAGGTACGAATCCAAGTGGTACGAGGCGAGTCCTCGTTGTAAAAAACTCTTGATGCTTATGATGATGAGAAGTTATGAACCTTGCAAGTTGACAGCGGGAAGATTGTTCGACGTTTCGTTTTCGAGTTTCAGTATGGTAAAAATAATTTCACACTTTTTTACATTTATATGGAAAATGAAAATGAAATACTTTTTTCAACAAGAAGGTGATGAAAAGTTCCATGTCTTACTTCACAATGCTCACTTCCTTTCGCGGAGAACGATGAAACACTGGATTAAAAAAATAGAATATTCGTTAAACTGAATGGACTCTCAGTATACATAAAATAAATACTAAAAAATAATAAAAAATTCGCGATTATTTATTGAATTAGGATACTAATTTTAATTACCCGTCAAATGCTCCTACACTTAAATTAAATTTAAAAAATTTGTTATTTGAAAAAATGAGAAGAATAGTAAAATCTACACAAAAGAAGTCATTATTAAGGTATTACTCTCGCTAAGTGTCGTATATACGTGGGGCGGGGCTCCTTTTTGCAAATTTAAAAAAATTAACTTTGATAAATTTTAAGTTTCTCAATGATGAAAAAGAAGTAAATATGGTGGGTATACTTCACGAAATTTCCGCGTTATCATTTTGCGAACCTTGAAAATTCCGACATTGAAATAAGTGTATGATTTTCACTAAATAATTTTTTTCTCCAAAACTAGACGGTAGACCAAACTCATTTTTTTTTCTGAATATTCTTTACGTACCACTCTAACATCTCCTTTTTTTCTATGAAAATAGTAAATTCCGTTTTTGAGTTATTTTGAAAAATGTATTTTTTCACCGCGTTTAACATGCATTTAAATGGAAGAATCACAAAACTTCAAAATCGAATTACTAAAAAACTAGACGGTAAAATTGGTTTTTTCTTTTTTCAATCGATTTGTAAGTTTTTCATTCAAAACATATATTTTTTCAAAATTTCCGTAAATTAACAATGTTTATGATAGTAATACCTTAAATCCTCGAATCGTAGAGAGAAAATGAGAGCTCGAATAGTGGTGAGTAACTACAAAGTATCGTTTAATAGTCTACAAGGTGCAAAAGCGAACAAGAGTTTTCGAGCAGCATTTTAGTATTAATGAAAGGAAGGAATGGAAATTTTATGTCTAGCGCAATGATGGGTTTGCTGAAGTGGAATTAAAATGTCCATTTTAAACTATTATTCCAAGAAATGCTCTTTCCGATGAAAATTCACGCTCATTTTATAATTACGCGATGACAAGTATATCAGCGTCAACGCGAGATTTCCGGCGGCATAATTTCCTCCCTGACACTCTCACTCGAGCGGAGCCTTTCATTCGAAAAATGGACTTCTTTGAGCACAAACGTTACAGAATCAATAAAGTTTCTTTATGTTTCGTCGGGCTATGGCCTTATCAACAGAAACGCGATAAAAGACTCCTTCGTACTCTCACTCTCATTCTTACTAGTACTATGGTTGCTGCTCAGGTATTCTTCATATTTTTCATTTTAATATTTTCATAAGAATTGTTCCATGTTTTTGTGGTGTTTTGTTGTAAACTTTTCATTTGTGATACACATACATGAAAAAGGCATCGAATGACTTTGATAGAAGAAATTGTTAAATACAATTATGCAGATTCGAAAGGTCATCATCGATTATGATAATCCGGAAACGATATTCGGAGCAATATCACCTTTTATAGTGGACATTGTGTGTACGGTAAAAGTAACCTGTACTCTTGTCTACGAGAAAAAGGTACGTAAAAAAATTATTTATACTTCTTATTTAGCACAAGGACGAATTTAAGTGACACATGAGTAAAAGAATTGTATTCTATATTCATGACAGCTCTTGGGAACTTGTATTTTTATTCATTTTCGAAATGAAGTTTTTAGGAACATACGAAACGATAGATCGGCATGTTGGTGAATTTTTTCATTTGCTAACGGACATGTTTATGACTATAATTGTTAGGATGAATTTTGTCGTGAAAGAACTATATAGTGATTCGATATATATACAATTTTTATATTGTTGTTACCAAAGTTACTGTAGACTTTTTGGTTCTTTCAACCAATTTCGAGAATTTCATTCGTGAATAACCAATCACAACACTTTCCAATTAATTTTTAAATTATTCAGATTTGAATGTTGATTGAAACTTACTACATAAAATATAAGGAACAAAATTAATGAGGCATTCAACCCGAAACCGGATTATTTGAAAATTTGTTTTTTTCAATTTCCTTAATTTTCTTCTATTTTTTGGTATCCCCAAAAAAGCGTTATCAGTGAATTTTGGGATTTATTTGATCTACCAAAAAACAGCATATATGCTGTAAAAAAGGAGGCAAGTACATTTACGGTATTATACTTCAAGCTGTCGTAGAAAATATGTTGTAAAACTTGAATCGATGTCACTATTATAATTCGTAATCTAAAATTTAGGGAAAGAGTCGAAAAATTGAAAAATAATGTCACACAAACAAAAGTTTAATATTGATAAAAAAAGTCGAGCTAAAGACTTGCCGAGTTCTTACTCTATTGAAAGAAGCTTTCCTAAAACTCGGCAAGTATTTAGTTCTATTATTTTTCACAAAATAATTTATAATAATTTTAAATAATGTAGATTGAATTTTTGATAATTTAGGGATCGGAAAAATATTTTTCGTTTTTGACTCCGGAGACCCAGTTTTAAATAACTACCAAATTTTTACATTATATATATACATTTAAAAAAAATTATCCCAAAAACGAAATATTTTTTGACTTGTTTAACTCTCTATTTTTCTTTATTTCCTTCTCTTTCTTCCGTAACTATTATTCTCCTCTCTTCGTCTTCGTGTCTCTTCAGTTTTTGTTCTTATTTTCCCCCACTTTTTTAATTTTCTTCTATCTTTTTAGAAAGTCATTAAAATTTGGAATTTATTCCATGAAGTACTGTCAAATACTTTTTTGACGTTACTATAAATGATGACATTTGACTTTGACGTTTTCGCGAAAGCATATTCAGTCAAATAAAAAGTTAACTTCGTGGTGTGTGCGGACGAAAAATTTTTAACTGAAATCAACGCTCGAATTTTTTCGTTAATTGGTTCATAATGATGCATTTATGCTACGAATTCGGGATTTTTTTTGAAATAGAGAAAAAAAATAAAAAATATTCGGCTTTACAGAATCGTGCGTGAAAGTACCAAAAATTAAATATAAAATAAATAAATTTCGAACCTGTCAAAAAACAGCAAACTCGGAGAAAATGAGTAGCGGTAGCTCGAGACCGTACAATTCACGTTCCGTAAATGTACTTGCCTCGAGTCGCTACCGCAACTCTTGATCATGGGTTCAAAAAATGGTGAATTTGAGAAAAAAACGCTGTTTTTTTTGTTTATAACTTCTCGAAAAATGCTCCAGATCAAAATGGTCATCGCATTAGAAATTTTTGTTTTTCCATGAAGAAATTTTTTTTTTCCATTTTTCGAAGAAAAATACACCGAAAATGTTTGAAGCGTTCTAAGTAAAGATTTTTGAGTTTTAATTTTTCAATCGTGTTTTGAAAATTGTGTGTACCTTTCGATTTTTGTGGACATTTTTTATTTTCAACTTATATCTATTCAACAACTTTTAAGCCATGTCTGGCCGTTGGCATACCATAATTACTATTTTTTTGGAATTTTCAAAAATAAGAAAAAATTTTTTTCTCTAAAAATTAATACAAGTATCGGTTTTCAACACTGTATACTCTTCTTCACTTACTTTCAATTAATTCTGATATCTTTTGTTATCGATAAGAATATAAAAACAATAAATTTAAGTTAATTCTATTTACAAGCAGTTATTACAAACTTTTTCGGTAAATGTATAGAAAACGACTCCACCCCCGGAGGTGGGTAGGGGGAATTATAGTTTTTGACCCTCTGAATGCAATGCCGAAGAGAAATCGCGACGGTCACCCCCTCTACAAAGGTTTCCACAATCGAAAATAACAAACAGTGAGGGGGAGATTCGATGAAAAATGATTCGAGTAATCATATCAGATAGGGGGAAAGGAGCTAGAATTGTAACAGCTCCACTTACCTAGCACATCCCCCCCTCCCATATACAGTCGGCCCTCTCAATAAGCCTGGTTTCCCGCTTTCTCGAGCTCGAACGTTCTCCCACTCCGACTCGCAATTCGAGCTCGAGTGGTCTCGCGGACATACCTCTTGATAAGCCCTCTCAGTCTGCACGGTCTAAACTACATAGATCATGACTTTGGGTAGTCGACAACAATGTAAACATTGGCCAAACAATCATAATAACCATCGCTCGACCCGTCGGGCTTAAGAGCAATAGAAACCAAAAGTTACTAGAGTTCGTAAATTACGGATTTATCAATTAATAAATGAATTTTCATAAAAAAATTGAACCACACCGCCATTCTTTGGATGGAAAAGAATGTATCACTGCTTTTTTGAGCTGTATTTTGCAATATTGAGGGAGAAATCCGTCGAAAA
>JAPYYX010003455.1:0-19920 GCA_030522605.1 Cremastinae sp. B BG-2022a | reverse complement strand
AAAAACATTACATTTTTATAAATGAAAATTCAAGTCAATATGAAATCGTATCTAGCTTTAGTTGTTCAGTTATTTTCTGTCACTTATACGAAATATACTAATCTATTTCCATTTTTGAGATTGAACGAAAGTTCAATGATTGAGATATTTTTATTTGGATGTAATGGTCTTTGATAGTTTTTTAAGGGGTTCAATGCGAACGAAGTCGCGGGTAAAAGCTAGTATTATATATTTCAAGAATGTTAATATTTACAAATTGTGAATATTTAACTCTCGTTTTATCCGATAACGAAAATCTTTTCATTATCATCGATTCACACAATAATTTTCCATCTATCGCTCGTAACCATTTATAAACAAAAATCAACTTGTAAGGAGTTGAATCTTTTTTTTTCGACAGAGAATAAAAAACAAAAAAAGTACAAAATTCTAACGAATTCTTGGCTCGATCGCAGACGTGTAATTTTCGGATGTACCTGCCGTGTATAGTTCGTGTCAGAATTGCAGGGTTACGAATCGACGAGGCGGGGAATAGCCATTGGGAGCAAAAGAGAGACGGAAGAACGATGCAAAAGAAAGAGAAAATGACGAGCAGAGAACAACGAACGGGAAGAGAGAGAGAGAGAGAGAGAGAGAGGGAGAAAAGCACGCAGAATAAGAGAATATATATATATGTATGAGGGAAGATGATGAATATAGAAAAAAAAGAGAAGATAAAAAGGAAAAAGATCGAGAGAAGGGGAAAAAAAGGAATAAGAACAGAGAGTAAAGTAAGGGGAAGGATGAAAAAAGGGAGAAAATCGGTAAAAAGCATCAGGGTGCATGGGACGCGAGACTATATAGGTATCTATATGTATATATGTATATGCTGGAGGATGAAACGCGCGAGAGACTCTAATGACTCTGCGCAGAGGCTGAGGAAGGATTACGATCCTTGCGCGATACAATAAGATCCCTTCGAGAATAAAGAAAGAGCCGCGGCGCGGTGAAATGACGCGCGGCGCCGCGCGAGCGTTTTCGAATTCACGTGAAAACGATGAGGCGATTCATGTTATTCCAGCAGAAGGTCCGCATGTGTGTATAATATAATTTCATCTGGTATAATTTCATCAATAACAAAGAACTGCATTAAAAAAAAAAAAAGTTGTTTGAGAAGGAAAGAAACGTCACCGATCGCATATAATTTTGACGATTTTTACAGTAAATTTGCACCTCCAGAGATACACGAAATTAGAGAAGACGCTTTTGTGGTTGAATTCGATGTGAAAGTCATCAACGAATAATTTACAGCGAAACCGTGAGACCTATCGGAGAAGGCGCGCATGCACATTATTTGAATTACACGAGAATTTAGTGTTTTTCTCATCTTTTTCGCTCGATTCACGCATGCGGCAAGATATATTCAATTTTTATATTGTTTTGAAAATAACATTTTTTTCGTCCTACATCGTTTTGTTTTGTTTTTTTTTTTTTTTTATAAATTTCGATTTTTTATTAAGAAAACTTGACTTTTGTTTTCCATCGTCTTTTATTTTTTATTTAAAACAATTTTTATGTGAAAATATTATTCCTCATTTTATTCACGCGAAATCCATGAATAAATATTTCATTTCAAAGATAATATTCATTTACTTGGCGAGAATTATTAAATTTAACTTATTTTCTTACCGCGATATTATAATAAAGAAAGAATACGTTATTTTTTTCTCTTTCTCGAGCTCTCGTCTGAGATGGAGATAACAAATGACAATTTTGAAGGAACGAAGAGGATGAATCTTCTCCGTAAACTTTGGGCATTAAATCAGTCAAGTAACTGGCAGGCAAGTACATTTCGTTTCCGCCGGTAACAATTTGTACTTTATCGTGCTTATAAATCATTGATATCATTTTTATCCTTCTAGAAAATTTTTTCGATCGTCATTCATGTTCTATTTGCATTAAAAAAAATTATGAGATATTTTGTCACGCGACGTCCGACATGAAAATAATTTTTTTATTTTTTATTTTATGATAAAATAGCGTTAGCACATTTTCATTATTCAAAATAAAACAAAATAACAAATAAAAACAAAAGATTTAAATAAATGAAGGATGAAAGTAAATTCCTTTCATCATCATACATCTCGAAATATCATGAAAAACGAAGCGTAATTAAAGAAGAACATTTTTTTATTCTATCAATGGTAAAGAAATACATTTAATTTTTGTTTGTGGTGGAAAAATGAAGATACGTAGTTTTATTTCTTAACCCAAGGTTACCGGAGATATTTTTCATGGAAACTGTTTTATTTGTGTCCTTTGAACGTCAATCATGAGTTCGCATGTTTGCGCAAATTTTTATCAGTAACGATGTAAATAACTTGATGGCGCACTTTTCGCGAGTTCTCGTCAAACTGGGATCATCAAGTATAGTTAGGGGACGCGTATGTCCAAACTAAAAATTGTGGAGACCAAAGAGTGTCATTTTTTTTAGGCAAGTCAAAATTTTGTTCATTAAATTTTTTAACATTTCGAATATAAACGTATATTTCATAATACGAATTTTATATTTGTTTTTCTGAAGGTAAATACATATATTGCGTGGATGAAAATAAAAAATTTTTGTCAGAATTAATATGTTATGTATTTTTTTTTATAGGCAAGCCAAAAAATGTATAGTAGGTTAAATTTTGATGTGTTTTCAAACGAATAATATTGCAAAACTTACGAAGTCCTTCAACGACATATTCGTGCTGTTTCCGATCGACGTCCGCGATCTCGGTAATGGTCAAGACGATTCCGGTGCTCATCATCCAATATTCCGATAACAACGAATCACAGGATCACCACGATTGATCTCTTTTTCAAACCTCTCCAACGATACACGGAGAGAATGAAAAAAAATCGTTTCTTTTTCCATCCAACTTATTTGTTTTGTATCCACTCGTTTCCGCGTACTTGGTGCACTATTTTCTAGGTCTCGTATTACGCAACAAAACGCGTTGGATTTTTCATCACAATGAGCAATGATCGAACGAGAACAAAAATGTGATTGACGATCTCGATTTTTTTAAAATCGGTTCCTCATTGCTTAATTTTTATTTCAAAAAATCTCAGATCCGCCAGAAATGATGTTTCATTTGAAACGAAAAATGTTTCTTTCAATCGTCGCGACGTGTGTAAATTTTATTTCAAATGACACCGCGATTAATCGAAAAAAAAGGAGAAAAAAAAGAAAAGAAGAAATTAATCAAAACACACCGATTATCCGAAAATGCGAATTGTCGACCGGTTGTCGGAGCGATCGTCGTTTATTTGACAAGTCCGAAATCGACGATCGCGCTCGTCCTCGCAGCGCGATCGGTAGCACTCGACTTGCTGAGCTTTGTCGAAGATTCCGAGAGCGTCGAGAACACTGGCGCCGATTGCCGATCCGAATAGTTGAATAATAACGACAGCTCGGTTATCATGATTGTAACTGGACCAATCGGGATGGAAAAGTCCTCGTCTCTCTTTGAAAATCTCCCACCGATCGCGGATCCAGCACCGATTCGGTGGAGATGGAAAAATCTTCGTCAGCACCTGATGCTTTTCTCGATCATTCTTAGATCCAATTTTTATTCACGTTTTTTTCCCCCCTTCTTTCTACTTCCAACGCTTTTACGACAATCAAAATAATTATCAATGTTTTATAAACTTTTTTTTACCACTCTTTTAGTCATCGAATCGAATATCGATAATAATCTGACATTTTTACAATTTCTCAAGAATTATTTTTACAAGAGAGAGAGAGAGAGAGTTAATAACATTTTTTTAATCGACTGACGATATGAATAAAAATGAGAGAAGGATTATCGGTAAGAACCGATCATCGACTTATTGCTGAAGAATATACTCGTCGAGTCATCGCGGTTGATGGATCAGCTCCTCAATTCTTTTTTTTTCTAGCTTAGTTCTCGCTTTTCTCCCTCAGATTTTTGCATACGGTGGTCAGAGTCCGTTCTCTTGTAAATTTTATTCGTTTCTGTATTTATTATTTGAACTTATTTTCGATCATTCATCAGAATGTTTCTCGAATTTTCAGACTCATCGCTTTGTATCGATCGTCCTCCTTTGTCTCTTGAATTTTTTATGACTTTAATAAATGATAAACTTTTATATTTGTCCAACTTTTGTCGCGTCGTCGCGAGATCTTGAATTATAGTTGACGAAATCTTGGCTCATAAAAGATTTCAATTCACGACCTTTGAGATCGTTCGAAAAATCGGAGGCTGATGGATATTGTTCCTCTCGTTGTTTGCGGCGTCCAAGATCGTTAAATAATAAGATCCGTCACGAGACTCGAATATCCAAGAAACGATGATTCGATCGGTTCGAGAGACGGTAAGATTTACGGTCAATAATTACATTTATTCTCTTCCGAATCATTTGCATCTCTCTCGCTCGTTAGCAATAAAAATCGTTCGATAAAATGTGGAGAAAATTTTCCTTCTTGTTTACAATATTGTGTCGAATTTTTCATTCGATTGCGTTTTTATACATACAGAGTATGTATGTATATTTGTATATGTAGGTATATACATATAGTTTTTGCTCAACTGATGGAGAACCTTTTCTCCATCAATAATTTTGTTTACCGATTTTTTTTATTTCTCGTTTAAATTCGAAACCTCTTCCAAACTTTTTAGAGAATACAGATATATGTACCTATATCTGTAAAATTTCGATTCTATCTTTTGAAATGAATTTTCTGCTTCGCAAATTCTCGACCGCAAAAATTGTTTCTGGCACTCTCGCGTTCGTTTTTACCGGGCAAAGTCCACTCGCGCGCCTCGAGCGTATTCGCGGTATTCCTCAATTAATACACGAGAGGTCAGACCGCACGCTTTATTCTTCCGCTGGTCCCGCCGCGAGCGCGATTGAACGCCAAATATTCGCCACGGAGCCGGAGAGCATCGAATTGTGCAGGTTTGCCGGTAAGTGCGTCATCGATGCGTAATCGGTGTAAATCAACCGGTTTTTACTACAAAATATCATGAATCCCAGCGAGGAGAACGACGCCAAAGTCAAATAGAACTCGGCTTCATTTTTTTCTCCCCCCCCCCCCCCTTTTTTTTCTATTTTTCGATTTTCCTCTTATTTCCTCTTATCATCAGCACTTCTCCGAACTATATGTATGTCTTTTTTTATTTTCTCTTCTCTAGATTTTACACTTCACTGATAATGCCTTTGTATACTTTTTGATGTTTAATATTCACATATATTCGTCGCGTACAATTTTCGTCCCAGTTTCGAACTGAATTTTATATCACTCTGATGCGGATTTCGAGATGATTCGAGTTTCCTTTTCAATTAAATTCCGGAGAGGATAAACATGTTTAGCGCCGCAATCGTAAATATGTAATAACAATTAATTCTCTATTCGTCTATTACGAACATTCAAAATTTTTTTTTTTCATATCTTAGTGAATTTTTCACGATTAAATATACTTAGTAGTTCTTTTTATCATCAGTGAAACAACAAAAATTGGATATTCGTGATAAAATATTGCTATAGTATATGTACGTTATTTTTTTTAACGTTTCAGATATTTTCATTTCATTTGAATTATGTGGAAAAAATGTGGAGCAAATTGGAGAATCGCGGTGATGATAAAAATGGCTCGAACAATCTTGTTATCTTTTCCGCGTTGAGGCAGGATCGAAGTCAGAATAAGAAAGAATTTTGGCTCTGTCGCGACAATGTTTACACTTTTTGTTCTTCTTTATTCTCGCAAGTATAATTTACATTATTTTACGATCCTCATCGTGTTTAATCGCACACCGAGAAATTCTCCAGACGCGATGAGTTTATTATCATAAAAAAAGCACTCGAGTATACATATTCACCGAGTTAGTCTCGATGATCCACGATCAAATAGACGAATTTTTCAATTTATTCGTATCGCTCTCAAATCTTCCCGCGCTTCCAATTGAGCAGATAACTCAATTTTCGAACCGACAATTGACAAGTCGGATGAGCTCACGTGCTGGACGTCAAACAATTTTCATTATTATCATTAAATCACGATGAAAACACTGAATTTTACGTTGTTTGATTTGCACCATTCTTAAACGTGTTATTCTTTGTTAATTATGTAGACACCACCATCATTGTTTAAAGATTTTTTAGTAAAAAAATGCTTTTTACAGTTTTAAAATTCATAAATTTTGTCATATTGTTTGTTCACATGTTGGAGTGTAATTTTTATTTATTCACGAGGCTTGAAGTATTTTGTAGTTTAATTGTCCGGAATCAACTGGTCAGCGCCATTGATGGAAGCTGCAACCATTTGATAAATTACAAAAAATCATATTCTATCAAAATCACATAGTAAAATTTAATTTTTTCGCAGAGATTATAATTTCTAATAAGTAGATGAAAAAATGACCGAAACGAAAAGTCTTTGAAAAGTCCAATGGGCAAATTACAAAAAAAATGAAGAACAAAAATTCTTTCGAAAATCTGACGATTGTGTCAACCGATAAAACGACAAAAAAAATCAATTATCTCGAAACCTCAATTCCTCGTGCTGACGGAAAAAATGAGGAATAACGTAGAAGAATACGACATGAATGGAAAATCACGGATCGCGAGAATGGGAAAAATTATAGATGAGTCGCGATGGTCTTGGATGAAAGATCGAGTCTCGTCGTGAGCAGAGGGTCGTCAATCAACAGAGAACGCGCGCAGTGAGAGCTCGTTCGAGCTCGAAAAGAGTTTTTAAGAAGCGGGAAGAGGATAGAAATATTTTACAGCGAGTAGGAAAAAAAGCCGCTGCGCGTGGTTCGCGAAATGTTCAACAAGCGCGCGCGATCGCCGTACGCGTGTGGTACGACGAGCTGGCCATCAGGTAGGCCTTATGGTAAAAGAGAGTATATATACAAGACGCGGAAAGCGGAGCGCGTTCTCTGCAGCGGCTCGCTGGAGCGACTGTACACGCGGACAGGTGTCGTCACCGTCGTCGTCGTCGTCGTCGTCGTCGTCTCGCCAGAACGGGAGAGCCCAATAGCAAAGGAAAAGAAGAGGGGAGAAATTTATACGAAGCTCATCCAAGAGTTGCGTGTAGTAGATACAGCCTGCTTACAACAACGCGGATGGAAAAAAGACGCTGTCTGTTGGATTTTTCTGTATTTCAGATGCACGACTATCGCGCTCATTTCGGAGATCGGAGAAAATCTGAGCCGAGAGGAAGAAAATATGTTAATTCAATATACACATACATATGTATATCAATGCATTTTTTTCGGTTCAACTTTATATAAAGTTCATATACATATATATATATATCTATATGTACTCGATATAATAATTGAATATTAAAAAGGAAAAATTTAAATGGAATTTCATTATTTTTTATTTTATTTTATTTAACAGGACTTTTCACATTAAATCAAATTTTGAAAATAATTAGTAAATATGAAAATGATTCGATGATTATGTTGAACTCATTTTATTCGCGATTTTGCGATTGCGTTCTGACATTCGTCCCCGTGATTTATATTATTTAATTTTTATTTATAATTACATATCGCGATATACATACATATGATGCCCTGATGACTCTACATTGACTTTTGCCCCAATTATTTCATCCCATGGTAAAATTTTGTAATTTTCCTTCAAGGATGACATTCGGTGTACCTGATTTGCATAACGATGATCCGTCGTCTACATATTTTTTCCCGCAAGTCGGAACTTTCTCTGAAACACTCTAGGCCTGATGGGACGAGGAAGCGGCCGAAAGCGATTATCGCAACGAGATCCCCCCCGTTATTTCCTTCTTTCCCAATGTACATTCCTCAAGAGCTTTTGCGACGTCCCGTTTTTGTTTCCGTTTTTATTATGAAAACGATGAGTAAATAATATATTTATGAGGTTATTATTACAGGATCCCCGAGACGAAAATTGCCGGAAATAAGTCAAAAGCGAATCTATATATTTTCCTTTTGTCATTGATCTCGTTTATTGACTTCGTAAATCCTGCACATCAGCTCTCTCATTCTGGGCACGAGCTTCGACGCGGAGCCGAATAAGGCTCACCCTTTTTTTCGAGCTTGATGCAGACATCGAAGCTCTCGGACATTACCGCGCCCATTTATCGACTCGGGCAGGCCAGAAATAATGTCTGCGTGATGAAGAAACGAAAATGAGAACTGTCGTTTATTAGATATACCTTCTAGTTGAAAACCTTTCGTAATTTTCACAAAAATTACTCATACATATATGTATAGCAAAAAAAATAAATACTCCACGTGTCGCATGGATAAAATTGAATAAAATAGCTATTCTCTCTATAAAATTATTATTTAAACGTATCTCATAAAAAATCGAATTACATTTACGGTGATAAAAATCTTTTGATTAATGAAAAAAGGCGCATTTTTGTGGAAATAAATTCTTGACGACATTGCAATACTTAAAAAACTGAAGAAAGGATTGAAGAAGAGTTAAGGTCAAAGGTAACAAACGCCAGCCTTCAAGAAAAGGCTTAAAAAAAGGTTAGAAATTACATAATTGCAAAATGATGATGTCTCGAGAATGGTTGAACAGCAGAGATCGGGATGAGTCGAACGCCAGTCGAAATGAAAAGATAATAAGGTTTGTCTTTTAGGTATAGATGCCTCCATCAGATTTGAAGTTAAGCGAATGGTTTTCGAGATATTATTTGTAAAAAAGGAATGAAAAAATTCAAAAAAATTGAATCTTATATTGTATTAAGTAAGACACGCGGCATCTTGACGATTTTTTAAAATAAATACATCTATGTACTCGGCGTCAAAAGACATCTTATTTAGATTTCTGACCTCATTTATTTTGTACGCCGAGAAGAAAAATCTTTTTAGAATGTAATTAAAAATATTTTACAACATTTAATGCTAAAAATGAAGAAAAATATTCAATTGCAATTTTAATTAAGTAAAAAAATACATAAATTATTGTTAAAAATAGTCGTGAATTTGAAATTTTTACAATCGACATCGACGACGAAGTACCTATATACATGCATCAGTCCGTATTTTAAAAAATGTATTTCTTTCTTAAATCTAGACTCGTTAAACTCGTAAATTAATACGATGGCGACGAACCAAGGCCATTTCCCTGTTTCACGATACCGCGTCTTTTTTTGCGTCACACGACACACGCTAATAAAGCGAGCGATGCCATTCGGCTCGCGAGTCTATTACTCTTGCGCTTATCGAATTTATTTATTTACTTATTTATTCTCCTTAAATGTCGAGACGGTGCATCGACACTTAAATAATGATCGAAGGACATTTTCTCATGATGAATTATTCGCTCGCGAACGAATGACATTTCAACAAAATTGATAAAAAAAAATTTCAAGCATCATCTATTTATACATTCGATCATAATTGTGTGTGTACTAAAATTTGTATATGCAATAAAAAAATTCATCATAATCTTAGTAAATGTATCCACGTTTTGACATTTAAAAATACATTTTTTTTCTATCTAGTGTTAATTTTGTTTCTGGAGTAAAAAATGTATTTTATATTTATCAAAATATATCAAATCAAATTCATGACAATAAAATTCTTATACGTTGGGTTTCCCCGTCGAAATTATATAGTCGCGGTAAATATATTTTATTATACAGATACGCATATTTAAATATCTAGACATCAGAGTGTATGCGCCAACACAAAATAAATGGTCAAAGGACTCTCTCAGCATATCATCACATACATATACTCACAAAAACACCATCAAGATGGTGTAAAAAAAGGAGGCAAGTACATTTTTTCATAGTACTGCGGTAAATAGTGAAGAGGTTGTCGTAACATGATAAATACGCTAAATAATAAATAAAATGATTGAAAAAAATATACCCAAAGAATTTATAAACATATAAAAGTGCAATCAGAGTATGATAATATTGAAGAATAGAATTTCGAAAAAAAGACTTGCCGAGATATTTATTATTTAATATTAAACTCGGCAAGTCTTTTTTTCGAGATTTTATTCATCATTGTTATCGTACTCTAATTGCATTTTTATATATTTATAAATTCTTTGGTATATTTTTTCAATATTATTTATTCTCAGTTTCCAATTTTTTTCTTTTTAATCTTCGGAATTGCCTGAAACAAAAAAAATTGTTATCAAACGCGATCTATATAAATCAAAAATTTTGTTTATTTTAATATTGGACTTTTAGTATCAGCGAAATATTAACTGTAAATTAAAAATTTCTGTTATTTTATATCAGTTAAGGTAATATGGCTATGGTACGATTTTCTATCTTGAGATATAAAAAAATTAGATAATATAAAGATCATTGAAACGAAAACGGTCTCCAAATATCATGAAAACCTACCGTGTAGTTTTTGAGATATTAATTATTTTACACGTGGTTATATGGCCAACTGTTAACATAACTTTTAAAACATAGGTGTACGGAAAAATTACCACATTCATCACATATTATCGAAAATATTGTAAGTTTTCAACAAGTATGTCTCATTATTTGCGTAAGTGAGAGAGGTTAGACGAATTGAAAATTTTGAGGTCAGTTATGTGTAAGGCAAGTTGCGAGCAAATGTAAAATCCGATTATTGGGAAAAAAGTCAATTCGAGCTTCTCAATAGTACATAAAAATATAGAAAATGCATTCAATTTCAAGTACCCATCTGAATTTTCCAGAGAATTGTGGTAATTGACAACAACAAAAATCTTTTTTTATGATGCGACAACATCTGCATCGTCTATTTCACCATAAACGAACAACGTACATAAATAATAAAGTATAAAGATTAAGAACTTACCTTGATTAAAATTTATTTATCTTTTTGTTTCTTCGTTGTCAGTTTCTAACTTATCTCTTTTTTATTCCTTTTATTCTCTTTTTTCTTTATTCTTTTCCCGAACGAATCTTCTCATCCGTTATCAGTTCTTCTTTTCCATTTTTTCTTCTTTTTCTTATTCTTTATTCTTTATGTTCTCTTTATTCTTTTTCATTATCTCGAACCCGATTTTTGACGTTTAACGAAAAAAACTTGGACACAATTTTTGACGTTTAAAACGAAATGGCAGTATAACTACGTCATCGATGAGTTTTTCGTCACCATGGGAACTAAGCGAAACTCGATTAAATACGTGACAACCCTACTTTATATAAAGAGGGAGGATCTGATGCATGATGGTGCGTAGAATAAATCATCGTCGTAATTTTGTTGTCATGGTTTTTCCTGTCATCGAAATAAAATGTTCGCGGTCAACACACGCCCTTGAAAAAATGACGAATACGGCGTGCATCTGAATATTAAAAAATTTACGAGGTCTCATCATCATGGCTCAAAAGTACGCGTGTCCTCCGCACGTACGATATACGAACTTTTATAGGAGCGGTATTAAGCATTATTCACGGGAAACGTTCGAGTACGTGTACTCGAGATTTCCGGACACTCTCCAAGTTCGAAACTCCACGGATGAGGTGCGTGCTTGATGCTCTCACTTTCATCATCACGACGACGTATAAATTATTTATCAAATTTAGAAATCTTAACATCTGTCTGCGTCGATTGATAAAAGAAACCGAAGAAAGTGTGGGTGTTCTATACAATAATTTAATCATTATTTTCTTCTGTTTCTGCATTTTATTTTATTTTTTCAATTTTTTTATTACTTGGCGTCAAGACACTGCCGTGTCTTTAGATTTATTAAATCTTGTTAATTTTGCTCCAGGATTTTTCATTTTATTTATGAATCCTGTAGTTATCCGAACAGTCTATCAATTTATGAGAGAAAAGACATTGTTACTCGATCATAATTTTATAATTATTTTCTTTTCTTTTCGTAAATTCGTTCTCAATTAGTATAATATTTTTAAATCCTGTCTCAAGATATTAAACGGAAACAGAAAGTGGGTGCCAATCACCTGCCGTAAACGAGATGATGACACGCGGAATGAAGTGAAAAAAAAATGAGGAAATTCCTCTCTCGTTATTTGAACTTTGATGCGAAATTCTTTTTTCTCGGGTCTCTCATCTCGTTCTTTGTTTCCATAGCCGAGACGTTTCATGTTTCGCGCCTCCCTAATGGGCAAACACAATTTGCGAATGATTATCTCGATTTCGCGAGTATAGACAAAGTTCAAAGAGGAAAAGAACATTTCTGCGGCATTGAAAGGTCGAAAAAACGCGGAAAAGGACGACAGCCTTTTTATTTATTTATTTACTTTTTTTTTTTTTTTTTCATTCTACTTAAAACGAGATTTTTTTACATTTGTTCATGAATTCTAGTCATGAGTGGAAAAATATATTTAACACGAAAGAGAGTCCGTGACATACGAGGGAAAAGATAAATTCTCTGTAGAGTCAAAAATTAAATATTCATTTTTTAAAATCGAATAAACAAGAAGAAAGCACTTTAAAATGAATGAGAATAAAGTTAGAATATAAATAATTTGTAATAGAAATTACTGCTAAAATAAAAGGAACCTTAATATTTTGATAAAATTTACAATAAAAAAAATGTTCTTGCAATAAAAATATGTAGGTACTCGTGAATTTGTTATATTTAAAAGAAAATGTGGAAATAAATTGATAAATATCCAAGTGCTAATGATTTGGTAAAATACGAGGTGAATTTGAGCCTGAATCTCTTCACGTGTCTTATCACGTTTTATCATCTTGGGTCTAAGTGATCGTGCACGAGGCGTTTCGTGTCTCTCGCTGATGACATTTGGCCTTCTTATTCGTTTGCGTCGATTATATCAGAGTCGAGATTTTTTAACCAAAGACGCAAATCACACAATATACCTTTGCAATTTTACACTATTTTATTATTAACCCTCCGTTTATGTAGGGGGGTCGATTGTGTCCGGGCCAAAAATTACTTTTCCGAATTTCTCGAAAATATTAAAAATAAAAATATTCGAAAAATTCCTGTTCGTACTTATAAAGGACATTCTAAAGATGAACCATGAATTTTTTCAGATTTTTTTATCAAGAGTTGTGCGCTTGGTAGCGCGCCGTCGAAAACGAGCCCCCTACATACGCCGAAGGTGCTAAAAAACCCTGCATAGACGGAGGGTTAACTAAAATTATAATTTTTATCGTCATGTTTGTCCGCCAAATGTATCGTCATATCAAAGCTACATTTTGAAAAATATATTGTGATGAGAATGCAATGAAATTCTACACAATTTGTTACAGTGAAAATTATTATGTTATAAATGAACATAAAAATTATGGGAGCAAAACAGGGTTGAAAAAATATTTTTCTAATCTCCTTCTTTGTCATAATGATGTGTTTTTATCATCGATAAAACGTACTTACGTGTGTGATAATCGAATGCGAAAATTTGACCATCAAAAATACGCCGACTGGGCAAATTTAAAGGAAAATTACATGAAGGATGTTTAGCTGGATTATTTATGAATACCTATATTCGCGAAAAATAATCAAAATGTTGAGTCAATTTTTTGTGAAACACCAATATTATTTTTCTTACACAAAAATTGAGACAGCCACCTGTATTATATGACGGAACGTGTCGATATACTACAAGGTCAGACTGTGACGACGAGTAATCGAAACGTCTCACGAATCGATCCGAACTTGATCATTTTTCAAATCATGGATAAATCTCCTGATTCATTATTATTATTTTTAAAGCAGACACGAAGGACATCCACTCTGTCCTTTTACCCTTTTCAATCTCGCCTAAAAGAATTTCATGATTTATTATTTAAGTTTATTTTCAAAGATTATTTAAATTGTGTAAAATTGAATTATATTTAATTCGATTCAATTGAAATTGATGGTTAACATATAAAAGCTTTTGAGAATACGTTCTTATCCGTAAAATAATAAAATTGTATTCATCAAGATATATCTTTTATCCTGTGGTATCTAGATGATTAACATCATTTTTTACAAAAAAATGAATAATTACGACAATACGTCTATTACTTAAAACTTGTAAAAATGTTCATTTCATCGTATATTTATGTATATTACGGTATATGATACGACGTACGAGAGAATGGGAGGGAGAATCAATGCTATGATGGTCTAATTAGAAAATCGAACGTATAGTTACGTACAATGTCCACGTATCGAGCCTCTCGAGTCTCGGGACGGGACACACCTTCCTTTTCTATACTATGTAGGTATGTATACTATAATGTATATACGTATATACACAGAATATTATAGATAATAGGAAACAAAAGGGGCGTGCCAGTCGTTCATCGTCAAGGCGTTACGTTATGTTTTCTCGATCAGTCGCTTTGAAAATCAACATATCACGAATTAACAATTACTCTGGTATATGAGAAAACCAAGTCGAGCCATTCGATCGATATACAATACACGAATCACTAAAAAATTCCAATTTATTCGTGAATCGCGAAAAAAAAAAAATTTCTCAGCTGCGTTGCGTATTATCGATAACAAGTAATTGTTTCAACCGGAAACAACAATTTGTAGATATTAATAATTTATACAACAATTAAGTATGTTCCTGGAGCATTGAATGGAATAATGAAAAAGAACAAAAATTACAATCATATGTAATAAAATATTAGTCGAATTTTTTTATTTTTAAAATAATATTGTTTACAAATGAAAATAATAATTTTTGAGATAATGTAAAAATGTTTGGTAATTATTCAGAAAATCGTTTTTAGGATACAATCTCGTATATGTATGTATAATTGATTTGTGGCATATTGGATTTGTGAAAATGAATTTGGTCATGGCCACCGAGTCCATTTTGACAAAATGTATCGACATTTTCGTGCCCATAAATTTTATTGATAAGAAAGAAATACATATAGAAATAAGCTTCCGGCGAGGTGGTATTGAAAATAGTAAATAAAGCTCGCCCGTGATAACGATCCTCAAGGTTAAGGTCGTCGATGATGAGGCCGCCTGGTCGCCCCATATCTACATATACTTTATGCTCGCGTGTGAACAGCATCAGCGATAACGATCTAGCATACACTCTCACGAATTTTCCTGAAGCTTTCACGGAGCGGAAAATTTCTTTAATTTTGCTATTAAGAAAATCTCAGAAATTCTGTGGATGTTATCACAGTATTTTATTATTATTAAATAACTATAATCGCACATTTGGCATTAAATTATTGTAATTTATTGATTGCGTGTAATTTTATTAACCATCATTGACCCTATATGGAATACAATAAAAATACTAAAAAAATTCGATCGTTTTTTATCAATTTTTTTGCAAAAATCATTTTTCTTAAGAAAATGAAATAAATTTTATCGTTATTGATTAATAATAATAATTGTTCGAGTATTATAAAAAAATTCAGATTCGAATCTGATACTGTTTTATGATTTTGCCGTTTGAAAATAGTTTTAGAGATAGAAAATAAATGACTGTTGTGCATGCATCATGATTGCATGTCTGACGTACGGCAGAAAACTCAATAAATATTCATAAATGGAAGTATGACGAAGATTCTCGCGACTCTGTGCACCAGAATTACCGACGCGAGAAATAAATTGCGCATTAAAAGCTAGGAATATTTGTTTTTCTTCATATGGAAAAAAATTTGAGGGAAAATAAACTCTCGATGTGAAGTTTTGAGTCGTCATTTTTCGACTTCTTAACGGCGATTGTCACATCGAACGATGATTGTTGTTCCAAAATCTTCAATTGATCTCGATAATTTTAAAAATACATATGTGTATATTATCTGTATGAGGAAAATAAAATTCGATGAAAAGGTAAAAGTTTTATACTTTGTTGAAATTTATCAGTGATGGTTTTAATCAGGAAGGATTTTTTAATACAAATATGATGATTCATCTTGAATCTTATTGGGAGCAAAATTATAATAATGACCCAATGACTGATGCATATATATATATGTATATTGATGCGGAAAAGCTTTCCCGCGCGCACCTGGGGCAATTCGAAGAATAATATCATCATTAGCGATTCGAATCTCGCGCATAGATCCACCTGAGATTAAATCGGTAATGATCCTTTAAAAAATTTTCCGCAAAAAATGAATCGAACTGGAACGGGATTTCCGCATATATTAGGTACATACATATTTTAATTGACGACAAGCGACGCTGGCTCATTTCGATTTCCCCTTTAATTATTTATTTATTATACCTGACTTTCTCATACGCCGTATATGCAAATATGATTACTTTTATTTTCTTCCGTTTTACAATTAATTTATACCTATACAATTGTCAATTTTGTTGTTACTTTATTTTATCTATAATTCCTATACGTACCTACATATATGTATGTATATGTATACTTATATACGAGTATGTGAATATTTCAAATATGAAAAATGCGAATGAATGTATTTTAAATTTCTTGATTCACAATTTGAGATGATGCAGATAGAGGTAGTTGACGCACTATATACAAAACGACTTTTTTTTCCAATTAATATCACCGATACAATGAACCATTCTCCGGGAAAATCCGATGCACATTTGAAGTTGAACGTATCTTTTTTACTGTTATACTTTTAAAAGGCTTGAACTGACTTTTTTCGCAATTATTTACTTTAGTGACTTTTGCATGGCTGTGGAGGTGTGCATCATCGCTACTAGGCCATATAATCGGCGCGTGTAAAATAATCGATCTAAAATAAAATCGTTCATATAAGTCGTTTTATGCCATATAATGTGTGTTTAGATCCGAAATTTTGATAAAAATGTTTGAAATGTTGCCATATGCATTATGTGCAGTCCACCATGTATATGTACATATACAAGAGGATGAACGAGCCATCGCATGAAAGTTATAAATCTGGGCTTCCCCCATCAGAGGTGGGAGTGGAAATTTATAAAATCCAAAACATGGTAAAGTATACATATAGCCATCCATCAAGAAATTACGATGAATATGCTAATATTTATGTACCTACATATATGGTGTAGGTATACGCGTGGATAGTGACATGTGCATCCTATCTATGTATATATATAATATACACATCAGGATAGATTCTCTACTTATGTGTTATTTGAAGATGTGCATGGTCTTTACCGTGACAAACGAGACAAGGACGCGGGCGATAGATTGAAATCGCACATGTGAGATTAATCGACAATTTTAGCCCTCAGCAACACGAATAGTATATGTATATGAACCGCGGCAAAGCGACGACGTGTGTGCATATACTACATATTTGCCTCGATTGCTCTCAATGAGCAGCGGTGTGTCCGTAGTTAACTTCAGTAGAGCCGTAGGACCTAACGGGTGGCGAGAGAAAGGATCAAATTTAATTTTAAACTACATAATATGTATTTTCAAATAATTCAAGATATGTGCTGATGAAGATAAAAATTTAAAGATTTTTCAAAATCACAACTCGTAGAATAAATTATAAAATGATTATTGTCTTTTTCATAATTTGCTTCAACATGATAAAATTATTTTTGAGAATTCGGATTTTTTATATAAATATTTGCTTAGGATGGGGATATATATATATATATATATAGTTTTGGACACCCGGTAGGTTGCAAGTTGATGGTCTTTACGTTTTATAAAGCGAGTTACACTCCGCAATTGCGAGAGCCAGGGCACGCACGAGGGTGGAGAGTCACGTGAAGGTTATCAACGTTTTATTGTACGATTGTCTCGAGAGTTCTTTGCAGTGTAACTTTTATTACCACGAATGCGCGAACTGGCTCACCTTTTCACATCATGCATGAATATAAATAATAATTATAAAATATAATGACTATATACCTACAAAAAGGACCGTTTTTACGGTCAATAAACTCGAAATATTAATATCAATTTGGAAATGGAAAAAATTTGACCAACATATTTTTGATTAGCGATGATGATATAGAAGAGCGCGATTGATGCACTCGACGAAAAAGCAGATATTTCATACGAAAATTTGAACTGGCTCACATTTTTTCACATTACAAAAGCAGGCGAAAATTACGAAATACGCCGATGACTAGAAGCAGGATGATTGAATTAGATTTTTACTGCCGCAATAACGCAACGAAATTACAATATCAAACCAAAACGATAAAAAAAATTATTTCATGTTTATATGTATGTTATTACGTGAGAAGAATCGGCATGGTAAGAAAAAATGATAATGAAAAAATTCAAGTGCAAAAAGCTATTAAGATTTTAGCAAAATGTTAAAAAATCGAAAAATTTATATAGGATATTTTTCTTCATCCTTATATTACACATGGAAAAAAATAGGAAAAGAATTCACTTCCGGTTTATATTTTCTTTCAAATATAATAGTAGTGACGCGCGCGAGTTTTAATGCTGCGCGTAATTTATAATTGAAGTCGAAATAGCGTCGCGGAACGAAAACGGAGGTTAATTGGTGTGTCTCGCTCCATATTCGGGGAACGACCCTCAATTCGATTGTTGCGGAGAATAAGCAATGATAATACGTGACACAACTGATCTATGAGGTTCCATTTTATAATCCATGACGACCGTGTACGATAAGACGCTCGACGTTATATACATATGTATGTAGTATGCATCACATGAACAAATCCCCAAAGTGCGCCCTGACCTTAACCTCTTCTATACACATATCATAGATCCTAATACTCTCTCTTTTGAAAATTTCACCCAAACGATGACTCGAGATGCGCGCGTATACCTACATTCAACTTTTTACATTTTAAATTTAATTATACGTATTCGATCATCTCTCGATCGTCGCGGTATTAGGTCACGAAAATCTGTCACAAACATTGAGTACCTCTATTTTTACTTACAAAATTAGACTCGATTTCAATTAATACATATGTAGTTATTTCTTTTTTTCTCAATATCATCGTAAATTGTCGACGAATGTTTGTGAAAAATTTTCAAATAAAAATGTCAAAAATATCATATTTCGGCTTAACCACTCAATTTTAAGAACTAAATTAAACACAAATGCATTTTGGATTCAGTTTTTACAATCAAAATGTTAAATTCATCGGCATGCGTTATAGTTTTCAAGTAAATTCGATAAAATTGAGTAAAAAATATAAAAATAAGGTTAATAAAAACATTTCGATTAGACTTTTTTAATTTAATAATTTTCAAGTATAAATAAATATATTTTTTAATTCACTTATTAATATTCAGTACCTACATGCTATACGTTTTGATGTCAAAAGTTATGAGATTTTGATGATCTTGACGATGATGCTTTTCTAATTTGTTTCCGAATTTTTCGTCACAAAAACGTCAAAACGATGATGCACATGTTTTATTTGCAAAGTTATTATTTAATACACTCACAAATATTCCTCGGGTTGAATTGATTTTAAAAAGGTGATATACATATCTGATGCGATTGCATAATATTTCGCGAAATTGCCAAAACTTACAGGCAAACGTCGAGGAGAGAAAGTGTGAGACGATGAGGAAGCATCAGGCATTGGATAACCGCATAATATCGCGGATACTCGCGTCCGGTGCATTAAACGCACGCCCCGTCTACGTATTGCCGCATTTATTCGCGTTAGCGTGCATGTCGTCGAACTCTCTGTGAATTTATCGCTCCATCCAGTCTGCAGTCTTCCACCAAACAGACCTCCGACTGATTTTTATTATATAGGTATATACTATCTCATCTCTATACAACGACTGAAAACTTGAACGACCTCTTATGCTATGCGCCTCATAATACTCTGTATACTATTAGGGATAATTTCCGTGCGCTGCCGCGCGCGCTAGTTTTTCTGCTTTCCGATGACTTTTACAATGAATACTTAGCATTTTTTCTTACAATTTGTTTCGTTCAGCGATAACTCCTTGTCGTTGACCATGCAACTGATGTTGACGTTCTCGGTTTTTTCTTCTCCGTACTTCATCTGTATTCATATGTTCTTGAGTACTTTGAACTACACTATTTATTTTTAGCATTTTCATGACCTTA
>JAPYYX010003454.1:0-10886 GCA_030522605.1 Cremastinae sp. B BG-2022a | reverse complement strand
AGAGCCGACAGACAATATATTTTTGTATAACGGTGCAAATTTTCTAACCTCAAAGTTGGAAAATAATTTTTACATGAGAAACGCTCGAACCTCCTTAAGATCGTGGAAAGATCGCGTTACGAAAAAGGAGAAAAAAATGTTTCCTCGTTCTCTTCCTCAAAACTTTTAATTTTTTCAAAAATGTTTCTTTTTTCCTCCCTTATCTTCATTCGATCGATCAATATTCATGAAACAATTTGTACTCGAAAATTTAGAGGACGAAAAGGGAAAATAAGCTCTAAATATACTTTCAGACTGGAGATTTTGATCTCAGAAGAAACAGGAATAAATTAAATGAGATCCTTGAATCCTTTTTTCTTAAAATTTCCCTAAAAGCTGTCTTCAACGTCCTCAATCTGTTTCTCGATCGCCCGGTGTTCGAGAAAGTTGAATTTTCTCGCAGAGACTCGCCCGACGGAACGTTGAGGTGTATAAGAATTTTTACTCTTTGAAATAATTTTCCGTAATTTTAGTTATTTTTTAGTGTAGCCTTAATTTAACTAAATGTTTAGTGACAATTTTCGTCCTATCAATAATTTAGCGTTATCGTGATGAAAATCCAAATGATCATGATAAAATCCTTGAAAACTTATGCTGACTCTAGATTTTTACTATACTTAAAATCATATTTACTGTCAAAGTTTAATGGTTTTTTAATTTAACTTTAATTTAGCTGAATTTTTAAGTCAATAATTCAGTCTTTTATTATTGATCAATTAGCGTTACTGTGATAAAATTTTTAAAATATCGTGATAAAGTTCTCGAAAACTCACGCTGATCGGGTTCCGAGTTGTTGCTCGGTGCGTTGACGAAAGCTTTGCCGTTGCATTCGACGGTGTTGGTGGCAGAGTTACCGAGGCCCTGCAGGTGGTAATGTCCGAAGGACGGACCCCTGGGCGCCATGATGGCCGCGATGCTGAAGTCCGTGGCTTTTCCCCTCTCCCCTTTCGCAGGCATCCCTCCTGCCCTCGCAACCTTCCTCTGTCGCAAAACACACAAACCACACACCCGCACAAACAAACGAAAAAAGTTGAACTATTTTTTTCAACAAGGTTTTTATACCCAGAAACGTTTTTTTAGGTCTATTTTGGTTCCGAGATTTTTTACGGTCGATTCTCTCGTTTGGTTTCTCTTCAAAAACCCTCAAAGTTCTCGATTTTTAAAAAACTTTCACTCTCGAATTTTCGAAAATTTCAGAATTTTATTCTGGAGCTTCGCGGATCCATTTTCCGGGGTTTTTCCTCCGTTTTTTTTTATTATTGAAGCCGTTATCGGTTGACGATCGCGTACGAAAGCCGCTTTGACAACGAATATTAAATGAAAAATAAAAAAGAAAAGGCGTAAAATGGGCGATTCGTGAATTTGGGATCGGTTCGAGAGACGTTTACCCGACGAAAAGGTATATACGCACTATTCTGGCCTGGGCTGTAAACGGGGAATATCGGAGAATCCGGCTCGGGGCACGACGCGTCTGCGCTCACCGACTTCCCGAACTCCACTGACCTCCTACTCCTCCTCCCACGTTATTTCGCGCCCCTCCACCGAGAAGCGAACGCGCGGTAGAGAGAGAGAGAGGAAGAGGCGCGGCCGAGTGGAAAAAACAAGAGGGAGCGAGAAAAGTCGCCCGTCATCCGCGCGGATTTGCCGCGCCTCCGTCACTCCGAGTCCCCGTTGCGCTCCGCTTGGAGTTCGGTGAGCGACTGCGCGCGCATCATCCCCCACCGTGCACCTCACCGCGCGAGAATAGGGAGAGAGCGCGCGTTACCCCCACTCTGCGCGCCAACTCCCACTCCGCACGCTCTCCCCACTTCGGCTCGCTCGACCGGTCCACGCTCCGGCAGGCTCTCCAGTCTCGGCGCGTCCGCCTGTGGGCGTGGTCACACTGGCTCGCGAGCGGGGGATTCTACCGTCCCGTTCATCACACCTCGGCAAATTCACCAATCGGACGGCACTTTCTTGGCATCCCTGGGCGTCGACCCGTGATCGGTTCCGGCTCCCGCCCATCGCGAATTGAAAGAACGAGAGAAAAAAAATGTAGAAATGGGGATGCAGGGAAAAAAGGAAGAATTTTTATCACGAGAATACGGGATACAACACGTACGACAACATCGGCGCGCGTTCCTGCGGAAAGAGATCGATCGGAGCGGAGAAAAAAAAAGACGTGAATTCTTCTTTTTTTTTCTCTTACGCGGATTGGCGACGCGGCTCTCTGTGCAAGGCTCTGTGCATTGCAGACTTTATTCCTCCCCTTCCTACACCCTCTCGGACGTGAAAACGTATTTTCCGCAAGAAAAGGACGATCAGAAAAATCGCGAGAGAATTTACCAGCTCTGATAAAAATCTAAAAAAATCTTCACGCTGCTAAAACTTATAAGAATCGACACTAAGAATATTATTCCTAAAAAAAGAGCAAATTCTATTTTTCTCCTTTTTTTACTCCCTCTCGGACATGAAATCGAATTATCTCCAAAAAAAGACGAATGAGAAAAACCGCAAAAAAATTTGCAGGCTCTGATAAAAACCTTGAAAATTTTACGTTAGAACAAAGTTCATAAAAATCGATACTTACTTCGAATTATTTTTAAGAAATGAGCTTTGAAAAAAAAATTGGGGAGCGAGGCGAAAAAAAGAATCGCCCGGGGTGTGGAAGTCGAAAGTTGAGAACGCGATAAAGACCGTTAGGGAGAATTTTTCGACTAAAGTATCGCGATCGATCAAACGGCACGATACGTCTTGTTGTGGCCGCACGCTTCAGAAAAGATACATTTTTTTCTCCCCAAGAGCACATCATCTCAAAAACTTTACGCAGAGGAATAATACGTATAAATCTATGGTCGAGATCGTTTTGAGAACGGGAGTCGAGAGGCGTGCGAGAGTAACGAAAGATGCGCAGAGGACGAGAAAGAAGACAAAAGAAAAAAGAGAGCCATCACGGGGTTGATTTACGGGGTTCACTTTAGGCTCACTTTACTGCACCTTTTATTATTTATTTCGTACACTATTATTATACTAATTTCTTGGTTATGTCAAAATATCATGAATGAAGACGAAAAAAAACGATTGAAAGAGACAGCGGACATCTTTTTCTTTTCTTTATTTTCTCATGGCTCATTCTCTATACTTCGACACGCTGGGTGCACTCTCTCGCAATGAGAATACAAAGATGCATGAGCCATTTTTTTCCCATTACAAAATCTATGTACGTAAATGTATGGAGTTCATATGTGTAGATATCTATATAAATATCTACATTTGTAGGGGTAGTCGAGTTCCTTTGCTGTCTATATATTCGTGTCAATTTTTTTTGCTCTTGAAAATTCGCAAGGACTATCAGAGGTTGATAAATGAGGCTTGTGCCATTATCATTTTCGGCACTTGATAAATATGGACATGGACAAATGTCTCTCTTGATTTCCATTTTATCGTTTTATGAGGTTTAATGTTGTTTTTTTTTGTTATTTAGATTTCCTTCTGCGAGAACGTGCAACGTGTTGCTCGTCTTTGTTCCTTTTATTTCTCAAGTCTCAAGCAGGAACAAATAATCGTTCAGATCTCCGGACTCAGATAAATACCGCTCTGGATCGTGTGCGTATATTACACTTCTGATGTCTCTTTATTCCTTTTTTCTTGGACGTCACACACCCTTTTGCTCGTGTCCGAACGAATAATCGAGTTTATTCTCAGAATACAGCTTGTTCAGAAGAGAATTTGGAGCATTTTTTCACTATAATATTTTTCATGTATTTTATATTTTATTTTATTTTTTTTATTACAATTTAAAAAAAATATATTTAAATCTTATTTTTGTGAAAAGGATAAAAATATCGTGATCTCATATTTGTAATATATTTGCTGGGAAAAATAAAACACACTATATTATAAGATGGAAGTTGATAGTTGAAGTTAAAGTTGATTGGATATATGGTGAGGTTCAAAAAATCGATATTCATTTAAAAGTGTGATTTAGACATACGCATATTAAAAATTTTAATTTAATTTCTTATGTATAGAAAAAATGTTGATTCTGATCTAAATTGAACGGGAAAGGTGAAAAATTCATTTGTATATAATACTTGGGTTAAAATAAAATTATTCATAAAGCTCGTCACTATAAAGTAGTATACAATGATGAAGGTTATATCAGAAAAAATTCGATTTTCACAAAATACAGTTTAACTTCGTTCAGTTTAATTCGTCTTTTTACATTTGAAGGATTCGTAATTCTGAATCAACCTGTACGCGACCGCCATCTTGCGAATTCTCGTATTTGCATGAATGGCGATGACGATGGGGAGACGGAACAGAGCGAAAGAGAGAGACAGAATAGAACGGGGGGAAAGTGTTATCCGCTGAGATAAATTTCCCGTGTTTCGCGCTGGAAGATGCTTAGCGATAATAACGACGATAATAACGATATCGCGAGGCTGTAACAGCGAAATATATAGTAGAAACGTCATCGCCGAAAGCTTTTCTTCTCGTTTTCGTGTTCTCTCCGCTCCCTCTTTCCGGCTATTTTCCTCGTTACGAGTCTTTTCAAGATAAAAGGGAAGAAACTCGTGACCAAAATGGCGACGTTATTACTTCAAGCAAACAGTGTCTGGAAAATAAAAATACTTCCCCTTTTATTTTTGAGTTTTTGCTTGGAAATTTCTTCTAAGTTGTGCTGGTTGTAACTATAAAGAAAATTTTTTAATAAAAAAAATTATGAGAAGATAATGGACAAAGTATATGAGATTAAAATTTGATTTGATAATGTTTGAAAAAAATATGACATAATACGTAAATAATATAGGAGGGTTTCATCTTTTATCCATCGGAGCTCAATTTGATGATGTGTGCCAACTGCTCTCGGCCTTTATTTTAGCTTACTCCCTTCACGGTGTCTCACTCGACCTAGAAATTGTAATCGACATGACAAGATTTATCAGGTCAACCTAAAAAAGGATTTTTTAATCGTGTCCTTATCAGGTACACACGCAAGGAAAGCTTTTTCGCTTTTTTTTTTAATAATTTCCCTTAAGGTAGTTCGATCGCAAAAATGATTTTCTTACGAAAATTTTGAAAGAAATATATGTTTTGAATGAAAATAAATTTACAAATCGATTGATAAAAGAGAAAAGTAATTCTACCGTCTAGTTTTTTAGTTATTCGATTTTTAAGTTTGTTGATTCTTCCATTTAAATGCGTGTTAAAAACGCAGGGAAAAAATACGTTTTTCAAAATATAACTCAAAAACGGTTTTTACCATTTTCATAGGAAAAAAGGAGATGTTAGAGTATTTCGTAAAGAATATTCAGAAAAAAATGAGCTTGGTTTACCGTCTAGTTTCGGAGAAAAAAATAATTTAGTGAAAATCACACACTTATTTCAGTGAGATAATTTTCAAGGTTCGCAAAATGGCAACGCGCAAATTTCGTAAAATATATCCACCATGTTTACCTCTTTTTCATCGATGAAAATCTTAAAATTTATCGAAATGAATTTCCCAAAAATTGCAAAAAGGGGCCCCACCCCATGTTTATACGGCACCCAGCGATCGAACTACCTTAAGTATTAAAAAATTTTTGAATGACATATTGCATATAAAATTATATAATCTCAGGTTAACCTCTCATGAACATCGGTATTTATTTCTATCTCAAAATTTAATGAAATAAGGTTTTCCTTATCATGACCTGATCTTAGTCTGACGTAAATTTCTATACTCGAGAGCTTTTTCTAAACTTCGAACAGAAGCGAAGCTTGATGAATACTTCAAAAAGTGACATGGATGTTTTGTGAATTGTGAAAAACAAAATTTTGATTCAATTTGCCAAAATTGCCAACAAAAATTCTGATGAACAATCATAACTTAAAAAATCCCAATGATTCCAGTGTTCAAAAATCACTTAAAATAAATCCCACTTCACCACAAAACCACTCTAAAAATCAATTAAAACAAAAAACTATCGCTGCAGGCAATTCATCAAAATCCAAGATATTAAAAAAAGCTCAAACGACTCAAAAGAAGTTCCATATCAGATCTGCAATACAGAACCACTCTAAAAAACCAATTAAACAAAAAAAAAGCATCGCTGAAGGCTACTCAGCGAAATCCAAGAGTGAAGAAAACCTAGAAAAGTGATCTTAAATCTAGACATGCATGCATGCACGCATAGCAATAAAGCGTAATGCACAAGCTGGCGAGAAATCGCTGAGAGAAATCAGGAAAGAGAAAGAGAGAGAGAAGAGGCTCTCGAAATCGCGAGAGAAACGAGAAATCGAGAGAAGCAGAGGAGAAGTTGGTAGAGAAGTTAAATCTCGAAGCAGCTTCCAGTTTACATAGCACATGCACACACATGATATGGCCTGAGGCTGCATAAGCTGACGAGGGCACATATTCGCGAAAGTCGATCGAACCGCACACACGTGCGACTCTCCGCATTATTATTATTATTGTTTCGAGAAAATGTTATTATTATTTGAAAAGATTATCATCATTATTATTATTATTACTGCTATTATTATTATTACTCGCAACCTGTGTGTTCGCCGAAATCGAAACTTCTCTGCCCGGAATGCAAATTATTATTCGAGCAGAAGGAACCAATATCGCGGAGGGAGGGCCGCCTGCAAGCTCCTGAAAACAATCTCTTCATGGAGGTGGAAGAAAAGGGTTGAACGTTCCCTCGTGGGAGGAGAAGGAGTGGCGATCAGCTTTTTTTTCTTTTTTCTTGATTTCTTTTTCTTTCTGTCGTTTTTTCTCTCTCTCTCTCTCTCTCTCTCTCTTTCTCTCTCGCTCCATATCTCTCGTCTTCTCGGTGTATACACATATTGGTTGGAGAAACGGTAGGACGATCTTTCGTCGTGCCTGACGATCGAGAATGGCTCGGCTTGAATATCGGGTGCGGCTAATATCGAGTACGGCGAGAGTATACTTTATTACTCTCTCGCGCACTCACCTTCGTTTCTCTTCCCAGCATCGCCATGAGTGTGGGAAGAAACGATGCAAATTCAACCGTCGTGCCGATGCGTCCGAGAAACATCTCGTTCATCATTCTCAAGTTAAAAGTTTAATGATAGAGAAACAAAAGTCAATCAATAACAATTTTTGTTGGATGTTTTTAATAGTACTAAAATTTGAGTTTTTGGTAATGATGAGTTTGTGTCGCTATATCGATGGAGATTATTATAGACGAAATTTAGAACTTAAAAGTCAATGATCGAAACTGGAAATGAAGTAAATTTAAATTTTTATTAAAAACAGTAAAAAAATTTTTGAGTTTTTGATCATGTTAGGTCATATCACTATGGATATTATTAGATAAAACTATATGAAATCAAATGTGTAAGTTATAGTAATTCGATCGGACTTTTTTTAATGATGAACTATTAGAAAATTCCAAGATTAGTTTTTAAATAATATTATATATTATAGATTTTAAATAATATTTATTATCCAAAAATGTCAAAATATTCATAAGTGCCTTAGAGCATATAGTGTGTATGTCTATTTGATTGAAATTTAAAAAAAACTCAACAATTAATTCGATTCCCAAGAAAAATGTTCACAACAGCCGCAAAAACTATAATTATCTGCATTCATATATAAACGGCAGAACAACATCCCTGCTCAAAATTTGTCTACTCAACAATTCAAAAAAACAATATCAATCTGTATAACAATATCGAGCAGACAAATTTTGAGCAGAGATGTTGTTCTGCCATACAAACACGGAATCAAGACAGAAAAACATGTAATAATAATAACTGTCAGCACCAGCTGAGAACAATAAAATAATTACTATATTGTCGATAACTTTTTGACCTAATTAAGTCAATTTATCTATATTAATTTCAGTATTAATGATAATATAATATTCATATGCATGTGTTTTGATTACTACAATGTTTCTTTACACAATCTTATTTGGTTAAAATACTTACATTTCACCAATGATGTAAATAAACATTACATTGATAACTTCTTGACATATAACGAAGTCAGCTGATCAACTTTATCATTAAAAAATGTATTTCTTTTAATTACTATGATTATTTTGCGAAAATTTTTTCCAATTATAAACTGATATTACCTACAATATAAACAAATGTCTTGTGATAACATTTGGACATGTTTTGAAACTATAATACGTCACAAAAATAATAAAAGAAGCAAGAAATATGTGAAAACAAATCTTATCAATGTTTTGACCTAAAAAACCTTCGAAAATTGTCACATTCGCGCGAGCATTTATAAAAAACTGAAAGATTGAAGAAAAAGTCGCCGCGAGGAGTATACGTGTGTGACAAGAAGAAGAAAAAAACGAAAGAAGAATCGTTTCAAACGACAGGAAATCGGTATTTTATGTCCTCGCATTCGAATATCCATAAATTTGATATTATACGATGAATTATTGTCACCGCACAGGTGTTATTTTTACTTTGAAAAAAGAGAATAAAAGAGAGGAGACAGAATATGAAAAGACTCAATCTCTGAATTCAAGCAAAGAGTGTGACCCGAAATATTTTTCTCCTCTTTTCTCCATAATATTCACGCGTCTGAATAAATCATTTATCAATGAATTTTTGGTAGCTGAAATGAAAGAAAAAAAATTTAGAGGGAGGAAAAGAACGACGGACTCCTCGTCTCGTAATGAGGAGTCACGACTTTTGTCGATTCTGTCCTTAACGATAATTCACAGTATAACGATGAGCAGAGAGAAGATTTTATTCCGAATTATTAATGTGCCCGTTCCTAACCCGTTGAGAAATACTCGAGAGATCGAAGCTCGGACTTCGTTGTCCACTGTAGAAAAAAAAAATTTTTTATTCTTCATAGTTCGTTCCTCGACGCATTTTTTTCGTGATTAGCCGCCAGGCTAAAAATCTTTCGACAATGCAGAGTCTGACGAGACTCGTCACGATTTTTACGTGATAAGAATCGATTGTAACGCTTAAAAATAAACGGCGCTCATTTTTTACTCCTTTTGACGTTCACTCTCGTCATCGGTCGTTCAAATCGCTCGCAATCAATGAGTAAATAAAAAATGAGTTATCGACCATCTATTATCGACCGTCATCAATCCAGGACAATAAAAAAACCAATAAAAATAAATAAAAAATGAAGATTCTTTGATAACAATTTATTGGTCCAACTAAAAATAAAGGTGCAATATTTGCTCAGCTGATGAAAGACAAAAAATATTGACGAAAACTATTTTTTTTGTGTCGCCAATAAAAATAAAGCAACTTTTTACCGACGTATATGCGATATATAAAAAAATGAGCTTTTTATTTACCATCAGCTGTTAAAAAAGTCGAATTATTTTTATTAGGACTTAAAAAACACTTGTATATATCAACAAAATGTATTGCTCTTATTTATAATCAAAAGATAGTGAAAAGTGATTTATTATGTAATATTAAGGACACTTCACAATTTTTTTTGACTTATGAAAAAAATGACAAAAGTTCTCAATTCCTCGACGAAGTTTCGCCAGCATTTAAATTTCAATGCATAAATGAATAATTTTTTTTAGCAAGAAGTTAAGTGAATATAAAAAGGTTTTTGGACAATATATTGGTAATCTATTTTTGTTTCAGATCTAGGCGTTCAATAGTGGAACCGATCACCAAAAAATATTCAACGTGATATAAAAACAACGAAATTATGTAATACTGATCCAATAGCTGTGTGCATCAAAATCCACAATCCATATATTTGTTATACAGATCTAAACATGCAATAGTGGAACAAGTTAACAAGATATTCAACTTAATACAAAAAAAGACTAAATTATTTAGCATCCAGTACACTGATTCAATGGCTGTGTGCATCAATGGATCATAATTTCTAACTCAACCTGATGCCTCCTTGATCTCATTGAAATTATTCATTACTATATAAAATATTAATATCTTATATAATCGCAAATTTTTTAAGGCAAAAAAATTGTCGATAATCGAACAAAGTCGAGTTTTCTATTATCAAAAAATTTATTACATTTCTTTCCCTATTGAGTAAAGAGAAAAAAAAATTTGCAAAACTTTTCAAATTCTCGACAAAGTTTTTCGCGAGGATTTGAATTTCAACGTGAATATATTGTTCGGTATGCGAGCTCCGGAGGATTTTTTCGTTAGGAAGAAGGAAGCTGGAGGAAAAAAGTGGCGTGAGGGAGAGAGAGAGGGGAGGATATCGCGAGTCTTCTCGCAGCCACCTACGTTCCTACCTGCCTACGCGACACCATTCAAGTATTTCATGCATACGCGCTTCTCGATCCACATGCAGCGATCCTGGAACTCGGTATTCCCGACCAGCTCGTGTGCGTTTAACCAACATGGGTGGCCACATGTGGCGAGGGTGTCTGGTGACACATTATTTTCGCTCGGCCTTTCCGGCCAATGATGCAGTTTTAATTCTCTCTCTTTCTCTCTTTTTTTCTCTTCCCTTTCTTCCTTTTTCGCCCTCTGCCATTCTTTACAAACGAGAACCTCGTACAGGGCGTCGAGTTTTTCGTTAAAAAAAACCTTCTCGCGTCTACGAGGCGCTCGCCCATTATTTATCCTCACAGGCGTCTCGCGAATTTTGGCCAATTGCGTGTGAAGAAGCGAAAAAAGTGAAAAAGTTGTCTCCAAAACTTTCTTTTTCGTTGAAATGATTTTCTATTTTAGGTACAAAATATTTTACGTCACAATATCAAGAAAATAGATTTTTGCTGTATTAATTTTTATTTTAATATGAAAATAAAAATCAATAAAAATTTAAATAGGGGAGTGAGGGGCATGGCGGGCCACTTAAGGAAAAAGTGCTCGCAATTCGAGTTTTTTTCGTGAATTCCACTTTTTTTTAGTCCCTGAACACATAT
>JAPYYX010003453.1:0-10899 GCA_030522605.1 Cremastinae sp. B BG-2022a | reverse complement strand
ATTCAACGCACGGTGAGTTTCACCTCTCTATCAATTCGAGCCCACCAGCCACGGATAAAGAAGGAATCTTCGAGGCCAGCATCAACGGAGACGTCACAGATTCCTCATATTTACAACATAACACCATTTGCAGTCATACAATTTCACAACTCTTTTTTCAATTTCTTTTTCCAAAACCTTCTTAAAATCTTTTATGAAATATTTACGTGTGAACGAGAAATATTTTGTGCTCCTGGTGTTTATGATGAGCCAATAATCCGTTACTACCTCATATCGAATCAAGGGGCGCCGCCAATTTATCGGGTTTTCAGAGTCAATCTCAAAAAAACGAGCGGGCACTCCTGTTGTTGCACCTATAATGAATTGAAATTAAAATTAACCGTGTCTCCGACTTATCACGATTTACGCGTCGCGCGCGCATCTTTTTTCGTATCTCAACATTATTTTTGTAAATCTACAAGTAATGTAGATATCTTACGATTCATCGAGTACTTGTCCCTCCTCTGACCTGTCGATACGTTCGGTCCAATTACTCTTGCACATCGTGTTTCAACAATTCAAGACATTTCAACATCACCAACATTAAAATTACGAAATTTTTTCAGCAACAACCGTAATAACCGTTCAGAGGTTATACTCGGAAAAACTCGACGTAATCATCTCGATTCATCGTAGTCAAAATCATCAATGTTCTTTCGAAAATACAAGAATCTATAAGTATACAGGGAAAAACAAACGCGATCGATTCGTAGTCATGCATCGTTCCATCTACTGAGGTACCGTTATTTTCTTTCCAATCGTTTTTATAGATATTTCTTTTTTCTTTCTTGTTTATTCAAAAAAACAATTTCTCCCCTGTCATCATATATAAATATATTTCTTCAGCTCATTATAGGAATCACGGTCGTGTAAATATACATTGAAACTCTCTCCCTTTCCCTATACAGTCGTATCATATAAATGCGTATATACACGTATATCGTGTTACGTTACGAGTGAGATCTTGTTTGTGTGACAAGTGCACGGAATAAAAATTTTCTCGACGATCCCCCCCGTCATCGGAAGTACGAATAACGTAATTGATTGAATAAAGAGTGTACCAAAAGTGCGTCGCGCGTTTTCTTTTCGATAACGTATTCTCTCTTTGCAAAAGCTAACCATTGAGCATGTACGATTCCAACCTCATTTTTTTTCCCAACAACCTGTCGGCGATTGGTTAATTATGCGGGTTCATTGATTCGAAAAGACAAGCATCATTCTTGTCAACTCTAGCATTCTCAGTATCGAAAAGAATAAAAGTATTTGTTATCGTTCTTCTTTCATTCACCTCAGGTCATTTTAGAATGGGCGAAGCACCAAAGTATTATGGAAAGAGACGAAGTATTGTTCGTCGCATAGGTTCCTTCTTACCCCTGAAACCTCCACCCAAAATTTATGTTCGCGTCACTGCTTTGCACTCTATGACCAATTCCATGACCAACCAAGATACCGCTGGAGATTTTGTCGAGCCGAATGGAGCCGGACCTGGATGGTGAGTGTCGATGCTTACTAATTTATTGCTTTCGAGTACTAAATCTATTAAACATTTCAGTGGGATATTATCCGGCAGTAAACCAGATTTACTCGAACCCATAAGTTTTGGCTCCGAAGTCAGACTCCTGGCATTGGAGCAAGAACTCCAAGAATTGAGAACGCAAGTTTCTATGATCGTCAAAAATGCCAATCAAGGCGACCAACGTGAGTATCCTGTTTTCTTCACTTTCACCTTATCGTGCTTATTTTTATTCAATGACTCGTCGTAGATTTGTCCTTGTTGTCCTTGGCGAATGGAAGCGGAAGCATTAATAGACTTCCTCCTCCGCCTCCTCCACCCACGACGCCTCATATAGCGAGACGCGCTAGTCTTCAAGATCACAAACTTGAAGAACGCAAGAAACCTCTGACTGCTCAAAAATCAATGGGTGATATGCTCAAGGATATTGACAAAGTTAAACTAAAACCCATTGAGAGGTAAAACATCTCGACTTGTTTCTCTTCTGAACAACAAACGCGTAGTACGTATTATATGAATAATAAATTACGTACCATCCTTAGATCACCGGGTGGCCGACCGATCAAGATAAAACGGGACAATAGTCCATGTAACGATCTACAGGAGATTCTGCGAAAGCGATACATAGCGATGCGATCACCGGAAAGTAATGACGATTCATCCGTCAATTTCGATCCCGACGATACGTTCTGAAATGAAGCTTCGTCTACCGCGAGATTCGATGTCGTTGTCGCTTACCTGACGGCAAATATCATGATCGAAAACGAGATCGGTGATCGAGAATCGTCCAACGGAGGAGGAAGAAACACACGTGGAACGCGTATAATCTGAAACCTCCTCCTTTTTCACGTTAGCGATTGCGATTACTTCACAAAACACGTTGCCATAGGGATCAATATTTCTTTATTCCGTTCCGAGCTCCTATTTTATTAGTAAATCGGTCAAGTTAACAAAGATATATAATAAGTGATTGAAAAAATTATCTTTAGTTTAAAAATACACTTGGCTCGCAAGTTGTGCATTCGAATTGTCCTTTCCTCGGAATCTCGAAGCAAATTTAAAACACCCTTTTGTCGATTCTTCATCATTTATTTTTTCATGATCGAAACGCATGTGCCATTTTTGTTTCAACAATATTGTGATAACAATTTCAAGTTTCCGTCGCACGGAATTTATACACGCCGAGTTTTCACTTTAATTTTATGAACGAAACGAAATTCGTATTGTGATTCGAGATTCGTGCGTGCGTGCGTGCGTGTGTGTGTGTGTGTGTGTGTGTGTGTGTGTGTGTGTGTGTGGATGAATAACAATGATTTGTGCCACGTAACAAAAAGATCGTGGACTCGGGTTTTTATTCAAAACCGAGCGCGCCTTCTTGAAAACACGAATGATAATGAGAGAGAAATATCCGAAAAAAACAACACAATGTTTTATACGTGAAGCTTTTGTCAACGACTTGAAAAATAAACACGTTATTGTTACAAAATTGGAGATTAAATAGTTGTTATGCTCGCGCGAAGAGCGGGGAATTCTTCGGAATTCAATCAGATTGCGTTCCCCCCAATCCCACTCATTCGAGTGCCAACAGATCGCGACAGCCGCTACTTCGATGGATCAGCTACTTCCGTCTCTTTTGGTCGTCGTCGTCGCCGCCGCCGCGTCCGTTATATTACCGACCGACGCTTCGAGAGAGTTAGATGTGTTACTATTCCCCGTCCCAGGGTACATTGACCGTGGACTCGAGTCAAAAAAGTTTTTCATTTCACGATTGTGTATATGTATTTACGTTGTTCCGCGTTCATTGCGTCGATCGTTGATGCACAATTGATCGCTATCCTTTTTTTTACCACCGAAACCAACACGAATTCTAAATTGTTCCATTTTTCGAAATCGTAAGGGAAAATATAGAAATATTCTCGAGAGCAATAAGTTTCATTTTTTTATCCCCACGGGGGTACGAGAGTAGATGGTGCTTTTTAGGAAAAGCACTGCTGTTTGTCGAGAAAAAACCCCGCGGGTGCCATCTTTTTTTTTATTTCCACTCTCTCGCGCAAAGCAGAGAGAGAGATCGGTAAGTCGGTGCGTGACACTCTGTGAGACTAATGAATGTTTACGACGCGTTGCATATCGTATTAAAAGAATCGAATATTACTTTCGGCATTCCCGCAGTTCATTTCAATTCGCAAAGATTCGAGTTACAGTCGTTGCGCTCCTCGAAATCGTGATGAAGAATTACGAGCTATTCATTTTATTCTTCGATTATTTCCAATCCAAACATCAGTAATAACCTCTCTGCTATGTCGCCATAATCTGTTCGCGATTGTGCAAACCTATGTATGTATTTAGTACGTGTATGCATGGCTTTTGTTTACTCATAAAAAGTTGAATTTTGACATGTCCTTGTCGAAACGAATCTTTAGCGGAACAAAAATCGCGCCGGCCTGTCTCTCTATATATATGGGCGTTTTTTTCTACGTGCGTTGCAATCTTTTTTTTTTTATTAATCAAGTGAGGTTATGGTGAGACGCAACGACAACATTGCGCCGCGCATCGCACTCGTATATGTTACGCATGTGCAGGGAATTGCTCTTATTACATTATATTCGTACTCAATGTTGTTCAAAAATTAACTGTACACCTTGTTCTTTTGTTTATTTATCTCGAGCGTCATGTTTTTTCCGTGATGGCTATATAACACAGAGAGAGAGAGAGAGAGGGAGGGAGAGAATCAGTCAAATGAATGAAGCTTGAAGTTTTAATTTTTTTTTGTTCATTATAATGGAAGCTGAAAGTTAGTTGGTAATAAAAGTTTGATCGATAAAAGTATGAGCTGCAGAGTTTAGTAGTATATATAGGGCTGTGTATTATATATGGGGTCTTCTTGCTCAAAAGCTTCTATAGGGATGAGTGTTTGAAAAATGAAAATTTTGCATCGTGCCGTTGACCGCTCTCGAACTGAAATTTTCAATTTCAATAAATTCCATATCCTGAGGGAGATGGGGATGACACGATAAAAACATACAAAAGTGAGCAGTCTCCAGGGAGCGGACATTTTTAGCGCGCGCGCACACACACACACACGTCAGACTCGCGGGTACGGAGAAAGGAAGATGGAAAAAAGAAAGGAAAAAAAACGTTGCTGGATAACGTAACAAATACGAGAATAAACGATAGTGATGGTAACGAGATATAGAGTCAAGTTTCGCTCTGGGGATTAGATATCGCTTCCCTCATCACCTTGACGTTATTGACCGAATAAAATGTACGAGCTCCTCTCTCGCATTCGTATATGTATTATATACGCATCTAATATGCAATATAGGACAAATTAATCGAGGATTTACATTAATTTTTTTATAATCATTTATTTCAACATTCCTTTCGTTTCTTCACTCTTCGAGCTCTCTCTCTCTCTCTCTCTCTCCTTTTTTCTTCTTCAGATATTATTACGTCGCGCTGCCAGAATGGTAATGTTGCCGAGACTCTGTCTTGACATCGTCGTGCCTCCTGACATTCTCGCGAGACGTCGAGGAGCTCTCACCGTTCCTGATGAAACTCTTTTTCACATTTACAACCGAGTGAGTCAACATGTATTATATCCATCATTTTTTCTTTTCCTCTTTCGTTGTTCAATGTACACACTTTGGAGCAGAGAAAGAGAGAGACGCGAGTTCAAGCTATTCCTCTCATTCTGATGTGATATGCATCACCAAAAGTGAATCGATACTGCAATAACCGGCTAGACGTTCGCCAGAGCTCGTTTGATGCTCGTGACAATACGAGATCGTCAGCGTATGCGGCCATTAGCAGCACGCGATCCTTCTAAAATTAAATTCCCGAGTTCCATGCGTATTTTCATGTCCCTCACATCCCGTACGAGAATCCGCGCGCGACGCAACGCGTATGAGACCATCAGCAAATGTCAACGACGATCACCGCCGTCGAGAAATAATCTTTAGCGAGGTACTCTGCTCTTGTGCTTCTCTCTCTTTCTCTGTAAGCTACATTATTGTAAATATAAATATATATCTCAATTTTGTTTTTTTCATTGAAAAATATCAAATACAACGCGCATTAACGCGTGCTGTATACAACAAAGTGAAAGTTAAACGCATAATGGGGACAGGAGTGCGAAATGAGAATGAGGAAGGAAAGTGCGATGAGATAATAAATTACGAGATAAGCGATTATAAAATATGATGATTTCGATAACGGAGAAGCGATATACATATGTATGTGTCGGTTAGATAAATATGTAGCGGCGAAAGAGTTCTCGCCGCGGTCGAACAGGGGTGGGTTATAACACAAATTGCTCATTTCAAAGCGAGAGAGGGAATAAAATAAGTAGATGGAATAACAACAATCGATAAAGTATCATTTTTCCTCATCACTCATCATCACTCGTCACTATTATATTGTTAAATTTATACTAATTTATTTAGGGAAAATAATTTCTATACATATATAGCGATAGTATTTTTTGTTATCGACCTCCAGCAGTCGTTTCATAATATGATTTTTTCTTCTTCCCTGGCGTACTGCCATCCGACACAGAAATACATACGCTCCCCCGCTCTGAAAAGAAAAAACCTAATTTTACACTCTTGAAATTTATTCGTAGTTTGATCGCCCACACGCAGACGGGGACGGAATAAAAATGCTGACGTTTGCGTGTACGCGGTGTGACACTCTCTTATTTACTCGCTAAATTCGTTCGCTGGTCACGCTACTGCTCCGCGTTTACTGATGATTTGATCGTCGCAAAATCATGCATCAGATGCTTTTGGGCTAACATCAGATTTGCGGATTTCGCATTTTTTCCAATCACTTTGGAACGATATTGTACGTATCATCAGTGGTATATACATGCACATATGTATATGCTGTATATCCACGGGTGGGACGCCCGCGGTATAATAGAGTGTGCACAGTACAGAACGCAAAATCAATACACGGTGCATCGTCCGTAAATTACGGCCTGTGCATCAATGACAATCATCCTGATGATGGTTGATGTATACGCGTAAAACGCGAGCTCTCTATTTTCCTATACAATACATAATATTCGAGTGAGTATTAGACTTTTCAGCTGGAATTTAGGTTAAATTCATCATATTCGATATTGGTTCGAGCGTGGGAAAATTGAGTTGAGACGGCAAAAGGTATAATATGTGTAATGTATACAAATAGAGAGGAGAGGCGCGATGGTGTAAAATGTTGCATAGAAGCAGCAAACTCAAAGAGGCTTCCCATCAAAATTAATCAGAGTACATATATGTATAGGTATGTATGTGTATAGAGGAGCCTCTCCCTTGGAACGATATCAACTTTCTCGCCATTCCTCGTCAATATAATAAAGTCTCTTGTTCGATTTTGAAAAAATTGAAGAAAATGGGAGGATCACCATCACCTTTGAAATTTCAAACCCTCATCGGTCCTTCTCTCTTATTTTCCCCCCGAACACGAACACAGAAATAAAATAGAAACAATGGCAGCAGAGCTTTTATACATGGCGCTCATTCGAGCGGAATTTCACGAATTCTCAGAGCCTCTGATGTGTATCTCTCAATTGAAATCCAATCAGGGTGAAGCGGAATTTTCAGCTCGGTTTTGTCCCTGATTCGCGTTCTTCCCCTTTTCGCTCATACATATGTGCATGGTGTATATGTATGTTATGTATATCCCTACGACGAATCTTCCGCTCGCTTCATCATTGAGAGCCAGTATCGATTCTTACCTCATCTCGCCGGTAAGAGAGCATAAAACCGAATAGAGTTGAATCGAGCGTTGAAAATAGAAGAATTTTCATTTTCTTCTTTACTTTTGAAATATTTTATAGATACATACTTACATATATTAATAACAATATGATTTCAACAATTTCAAGTTCATGCCGATAAACAGATATTTTATTATGAGGAAAATAAGTTATCAGTGATGAGAATACGGGGAAGGATGAGGAAAGGAATCGTGATATGGTTGCATCAGCGCGCGCGGTAACGACAAACATCGGGCCAATGACCCCCTCAATCCGCCGGTTTGCTGCCGCATTCCCCGATTTTCCCGATCTCATATAATTATTACTATTCTTCATCGTCGTCAGCATGAAACTCTTTTACTCAGCATCAATAATGGAACCATATCAAGTATTTTTATTTTACAAGCAACATTTTAAACTTGTATTTGAAGCCCCCGTATTTACAAACTGATGATGCACATTAAATGGAAATTAAATAGAGAGCGACAATTATCGCTGCTGATGCATGGGTTTTCGTGTCTAAGGATGAGAAACGTATGTGTACTCGACTTTTCTCGTGTTTTGACGTGAACGCAATGTTGAAGCAAAGAGGTAGTACAATATATATAGTATAGAGAGTTCGTACGAGCTGTGATATCGATAAGCGAGAGGGCTCGATTCGATATAACGGAAGTCGAGCTCCGCCCCGTCGTCACCACTCCTTCTACTATATGTATGTGCCACTCGTGTCGTTTTCCTTCTCTCTTTCTCTCTCGCCAGAGGAGACATGATATAGTCCATATAGTGTGCGATGCACTCAACGAGAGAGGTCTCCCCAGCCATCAGGCTCTCTCTCTTTCGCTTCTCGACACGATGAATTTATCCTCTACACGTGCACAAACACACGCGCACGTTTATATTACACACGGTATATATTTATCGACCAAATAAATATATTCGTTCGCGCAGGAGCGATATACGAGACTCTCCCCACCTCCGCCTCGACGTGTATCTTCGTTTGCTATATGTACAATATAAGTATATACATATATACTCATTATTCTTGACCGAATTCGCACCCTCATCTCGGAATGTTGGATCGCGATTACTATTTTTCACTTTTGTCAAAGAGTTGAATATTCTTTTTTTTTGTAAATATTCCTAGCGTATATATGCTTCGGTGAAACGAGCATGAAGAAAAAAATCTCAAGGAATCCTGATGCTCATATCGAATCATTTTGAAAGATCGATCGAGCGTTAATTCGAGATTTTTTGCTGCTTATTTGCCAATTTTATGACGCGTTCGATCGGTCTCGAATGTCTCGTGCGCATCAGCAACACACTTGGAGGTTGGAGGAAAATACAGATGGAGTAGTATCGGCGGAGGTTCGACACGCGCGCGCGCGCATGCACGGCGGTGGTGGTGGTGGCGGTGGCGGCGGCGGCGGGGTTGAGGGATGAGGAGCGTCGGGCGAGTTTCGCACGGGGTCGCTATACGAACGGGATTTCGATGAGTCGAGTTACGTCCTTTTTCATCACGCATCAGCTCGGGCTTTTTTCCGCTTTTCCTGCTTTGTCGGAAGGAAAATAAAAGAAGAATAGGGAGGAGCGACGGAGGAGGTGGAGGGTGAGAGGAAGACGGACGATCGAGGCTGCTGCCGGGCTGCTGGGGCTGCCGGCAGCAGCCTCGACGGAATGCTCGCGCGCCGGGTTTTGTTATTGATCCTCTTGGGCCACCAGCACCATCAGCTACGCCGACGATGAGCGCCCCCGCTGTACGCGTTTATGCACTATCCTCCATCAGCGTCCCTCTCATCATCTATATCTACAATATATATACATATATGTAGATGTACTTTTATTAATTATTATATTGTATTTTAAAATATTTCCTCATCCGAGGAAACTCCCACCTAAAAAATATACCATAAAATCAATAAGAGCATCGTGTAAGATAGGAATTAATGGGATTGAGCAAAAGTTACGATACTAAAAAGAATGAAGTTTTTTAAGATGGAAAGGCCTCTGCATATATGGATCAACGCGACAGCGGCGGCGTCGTCGTCGTCGTCGTCGTCGTCGTCGTCGTCGTCGTCCTCGTACACATGTAGTAATGCAGGCGGAGGATGCCGGAGAATCGTTCGAAAGGAGAGTGCGACGCGGCGCGGCGGGATGTCAGGGGAGGATCTCGAGAACGCGGGGGAGTTATACGCGAACGATGCGAGCGACAAGCGCGACTACTACAAGTACTAAAAATCGACAGAGATAGGGATAAAGATGGCAGCGGCGGTCGTAGTGGTGGTGGTGGCGGCTCTGTGAGGAGAATATTATTTAGCGTCTCGCTCGAGCTTCGATGGCGACGATCTTCGTTTCTCTGTCGGTTTGTGTGCTACAAGCTACGAGTGAGGAGCGGTTTCTCTTCAGTCAGTGCGTGCACAGCGGCCGGCCGGCGCGCATCGTCCGCGTCTTGTCAAACGCGGGGCCCGGGTGCTCGGCATCCGAGGTTTTACTCTCAACATATATTTGACCCCCACACCACCTCCCTCATTCGCGCTCGTCTGCTTTTATATTATATTTCACTCGATTCATCTTTTCCTTGACCGTAATTTCTCTCTTCATCTCTCACCCCGGATCGCTCGCTCAACATTAACCCGGAATACATATATTCTTAATATTGACACTCGCCATCAGTTTTCATTTCATCATCATCATATTCTTCTTTGAAACTTCACTCAACCGTCTCAATATACAACATAAATACACGGAAGAAATGTAATTACCGCCGAAGAGGATCCGCCCTCGTTATCGTTAGGAAAAATCGCGACAACTGCTGAGAGTCGCTCGAAAAATCATCGGGCTTCAAAACGAGTATTCTAACTGAAACAATAAAAAATCGATGAAAAATAATATCAACCGGTGCATCAGTTGCGTAATAATAAAAGCCAGAGTTTTCATAATTTATCATGCAACGCGACTATAATTAATTATTATTCATGCCGAAAAGCATACACCTCGTGTGTTCTCTCTCTCTCTCTCTCTCTCTCTCTTTCGTCGTGCATGCATGGACCGCTATTTTCATGAGAGAGAAGAGAGGGGAGAAGGAGGAGGAGGTGGCGATGGATGCGAAGGAAAAGATAATAAAGAAAAGTAAAAAGAAAGTGAACAGTCATTGCGCGTTTTCATGATTCTTGATGGAAATGAAGCGTCAATTCCGAGAAGAAAAAATAAGCGGGACGACTTTATCTCGTTCGCGCCGATGAGAGACTTTTATTGCATGGTGCACGCTCGAAAGATACATTGTATATATTATATAGGCGCATCCGGAATTGAGCTCATTCGCCGTTTTCTCACATGCATACACTTATATCGATATCTATCTATCTTTTTCTCATCTCTATTATCCTCGTTCTCGCATCAGGCTGTTGACTCGCATGACGCGCGTGCTCGAGACGCGCGCGGGCAATACGATTTCACATCGACCTGTTCACGCGATCCGCTGCTTCTTCCCGGGCTGTACCTATTTTTTTTTTTTTCTCCAATACACGTATCCTCCCCTCCCCCCCCCCCCTACTTTCCCCCGGTCTCTCGCGCTTTCTTTCCCCTCTCTTCG
>JAPYYX010003452.1:0-12267 GCA_030522605.1 Cremastinae sp. B BG-2022a | reverse complement strand
AAAAAAAAAAAAAATTTTTTACCCAATTTTTTTTGTTTTTGGTCAAATTATGTGTAATACGATGTAATCACATCATATTACACATTATTTGACCGAAAAGAAAAAATTTTTTTTTTACCAAATTTTTGAGGGGGGCCGTCGTGCCCCACGGGGGCCGTCGTGCCCCACCCTCCCCTATAACACCAAATAAGTTTCAATCAGTTTTTTAAATCTAATTTTTTTTCATTTTTACGAAGAATGAATTACCAAAATGAAAAAAAAATGTGTAATAAATTCTTTTTATTGCTTCCCCCGATTTAATTCATCTATACGAATATTTCTCTACCGTTGTAAAACAAAAAATCCCCTCCACTTCTATCTCGACGATAAGGCGCGATTCCAGACAATTACCAAAAAAAATTTCGGGCTTGATTCCTCAAAACGTCGTCATGCTTACCACAATTTCGGTATTTTTCCCGAGTATTTTTTGCCATTTGGCTTTGATAGCTGCTTCAATTTGAGGCGTGAGATCGCAGGACGCGTCGGTTAACGATGCCTGAATGTGCACGTCCGTATCGTCGATCGGCTCGGCGTACATCGCCTCGAAAAGCACTGCACTGTCGACCGTTGTGTGTGATTCTCCTTCAGGTTCTATATCAGTCGTTGTATCTCCATCCTGAGATATAAAAGAACATTATGCAAACTAAGAAAATTTACGTTAACGTTCTTATGCGCGAGTATTTTGCGCTTTTAACGTGTAATTTCGATGCAAGGCTGCGATACGTTAATATATCCAATTTGTTTGTAATCATTTGCAAGAAAGCGACAGAAATATTGTCTTCACTCCCCGTAATTGTTGGCTGCAATTACGCAATGAGCGATTCGTTGCCCAAATTCGGAATAAAATTCCCTACTGATATTTCCTGAATCGAATTTTTATCCTGAAGTTGCTGATTTGAAACGAGATTTAGAATGGAGATTTATAAATTAATTTGCTTCTTCAAATTTTCACGTATTTTTTCTACGGGTTGAAGCACTTTTACTGACAGGAAACCAATATAAGAAACTGCTTACTGCACTTATCGGGAAACTAGGAAGGCTCGCTATCGATGGAGAACTGGGCTGTGGCGCTCGCAATTCGCTCGCAGCAATGGCTTGTTGCAGTTGCTCATATTTTGGTCCCCGTAAATATCTTTCCAAACAAAGCACAACGTTTTGTCCTGTACTTCGTAGAACTTCGACTGCCTCGTGGTTCGAATAGCCTTGCAACGAGTGACCATCCACTTCAACGACGCGATCGTTTATTCGAATTTTGTTGCTCAAATCGGCAGCGCTTCCTTTACTAATACTTTTTACAAATATGCCCGATAGTTCTTCTGCAATGTTGAGAGAAAAAATTTTTACGTTTTAATAAATTTTTTTTAATTTCAGCAAAAATTATATAAGGGCCATGTCAAATGGTTGGAATCGACCCCTTTCGATTTGAATGAATTTTGGTGGGAAGTTTTCTTCCATCATGAAACAAAGCTCTACTAGGGGGAAACAATTTTTTTTTAAGTTATGCAAAATTCAAAATTTCGCTATTTTTCCTATCTTTCTAGTATTTTTTTGAGTGTCTCGGGAGCTATTGTAGCGATAGAAATAAACTCGAAAGAAAATACTTGAGGCTATGAAAAATGATACATTCCAAGAAAAAATTTTAAAAAATGACAAATTTATAAGACTTCTAATTCTTCAAAATCGTCAAAGTTGACTATCGACATTATATTTTCGGCTCACATTTTTTTATATTGCACTCTTTACATATCTAAAGAAATCCTGAAAATATCAGAATGGTGTTATAAAAATATGAATTTAAAAAAAAATTTATTTTGTATTTTTTTACCTTCCCAGTTAAATTAAATTAACCAAGTGCATGATTAGTAAATCTTGAGCAGTGAAAAATCTGTCTCATTGTATTAGATTGTAAAAAAGTAACATAATTGAAATTGTATTCTTATTGTGTTCAGTTGGAAGTGAAGTGAGGTAAGAAGTGCCACACTACACCATCCATGTATCTACGACTAAAGTTTTTTTATCGAGGGTGGCCATAGGACTCGCCAGAAGGCTCAAAATTACATAATCATGTGCTTGATTAATTAAACTTCATTGTAAGTTAAAAAAATGGAAAACAAAGTTTCGAAAAAATTCATATATTTGAAAAAACAAAAAACACCATTCTGAAAATTTTTAGTATTTCTTCAAATGTGTGACAGGTGTATTACAAAAAAAATGAGCCCAAAATTAATGTCGATAGTCCACTTTGAAAAATTAAAAATTTTCTAAATTCGGCATATCTCAATTTTTTCGATAGCTCAAAATATTCCCTTTGAAGATTTTTTCTTGTAGCTGCAATAGTTTCTGAGATATCCGAAAAATAAATTTGAAAAATAGAAAAAACAGCGAAATTTTGAGTTCTTAAAATCTGTTGAAATAAAATTTTTCATTTTTCTCCCTTGGTAGAACTCTGTTTTAGATGAAAGAAAACTTCGCATCAAAATTCATCCAAATTGGAAAGGGTCGATTCCAACCATTTGTCGAATTGATATAGAATTAGCCATAAGTAATTGTATAAGTGAATTTACCTTTTTCACAAACGTATCCTGCAATAGTGATTCCTAAACCGTATGTATCTTTTTTCAATTCAACCGTAAATCTTTCCATTTCCGGGAGAGCTTTGACGTCAATCGCATCCATACTCATTACCGGAAGTTCTTGGATTTGACTACTGACCGGAGCAACTGGAATGATCGGTGTTGCGCTGATGGGAATGGGATTTCGTACGATGTCCATGATAAGACTGGGTCTTGACTAAAAATATTTAAATACACAATGAAATAATCTTTGAATTAAAATGGTGACAATAAAAAAACGAATTACTTACGTGAAGTTCCATATCCTGGTCTTGTGCGTAATTCCCGCCGTTTTCAGTGTCCGTGCCGTTGCGAATAGTTCGAGAATTTGTGGTATCGGAAACATTTTCGAGATGTCGATCCAACTCTTCAGGGTCTCCAAGTATTTTCGTAGGAACGATAGGAGCATGGCTTCCTAGAGCCTAATAAAAATTGAGAATCTCGAGTTAAGGAGGTATCGTCCAAATTACCAAAATGAACTTTAGCGATGGAATTTTTCTGGCAGTAAAGAATATAATATCTGTTCTTCGATGGCGAAATTTGATATGGCATTGCCGACTGAACAAGAATGAACTTTTCTAAAATTGCATAAAAACTAGAGAAAGCTATAGGTTTTTGAGAAATGATTACCATACTTTCATAAAAAGAAGAAAAAATATATTTTGATTGCGCTTTTCGGCAATCTGAAAAATTTTACGGATTCCTTGGACTATAAGAATTGAGATTCTCACATAAAAAATTACAGTCACCGAAGTTCTGAGAGAATTATTCACTCATAAATGTACCATTTCGTTGACATTTCACTGATTCCATACTAATTCGTACAAGAAAGTGAACCAAAAACACTGTAAAATAATTTTTTCTGTCTATTTTGTGTAATATGGAAATGTTTAAAACGAAAAAATCACTTTTGAAATTGAGAAGATTAATCAAATATGGGAATATATTCAATTCAGTTCCATTTGAAAACGCAAAAAAACAGTTCCTGAATTGACTAGCGTGAAACGACAAAACCTCTTTAAAAAATAAATTATTATTTGCATATGATCTTTCAAAATGAATCGAACCGCTTATCAAAATAATATGGAAAAATTAAAATCGCGAACCTGATAATCCGGTGAGGTCGGTTCAACCGGACGTGCAACGACGAGACGAACGTGCGTCCCGGACTGCCGTAAAACGGCAGCGACTTGCTCGCTGCCCATTCCACGAAGATTCACATCTCCGATCTGGAGAATGTGGTCACCACTTTGTAAACGATTATCCTGAAAAATAAATAAATGAGTAAATAAAACATTCACTTCGATTCGTTCTTGAATTGGTATTGAAATTTTTATTCTATATCTTGGAAAATGAAAACTCACGCGATCGGCTACACCTCCAGGTAGAATAGTCTTGACGACGACGCCGGTGCTTCGTCCTCCGATGATCCCGAAACCAAGACCGCTTCCATCATTTACCAAATTTATTACTTCAACCTGAGCCCATTCGGTATTCAGCTGGAGATGATAAAAGAGAAAATAGTTAAAGGAGAAATTGATTTTAAAAAAGTAACGATAAAACCAAAGAGAATTAAGAAAATATTTGTAAAATTAAAAAAAAGAACTCACCACCATGTCAGAACTGTTTTTCGAAGCGTCGCTGATCGCGGCCGGACTTTTTTCGATCAAGAGCCCTCCGTGGGCTGAGGACGACGTTGGTGGAATTTCTTGGGTACCAATAGATAACGGTGCCGAATTATCTTTCTCAGATGCAATTTGATTCCCAGGAGCAGCCGGGCTAATAATAGAGCCAGTGTCCCCTGCTGCCACGATCGAACTTGAAGCCACATGTGCCTCATCCGTTTGCGCAGTTTCGGCGACCTCTGAAGGAAGGATAAACTTTTCAAATTTTAATTCAGCCGCTCGGAAAATTTTCCGTACGAGTGAGCACAACTACGCTCCGATGGAGTCAGCAACTCACAGGTACGCAACACTGATATTCGATGCGTAATTGCGGAGATTTTTCATGGAGTCGTTAACAAAAAATCTTTACATTCGGAACGTCAATAACAAACATTGACATTTTTTTATTTTTTATGTGTTTTTTATATTTTAAGATAGGAGTCGCGTGAGATTTTTTAAGACAGATTTTTTTACAATTTTGTATAGGCTTACAATTAGATAATACTTAAATGAAATTGTATACTAAATTTTAAGACGTTTTATCATCCAAAAGTCGAGATATAGATTTTTAAAATTCATCTCTAATACACACTTTATTATGTCAGATATTTTCATTCACACTCGATTTAAAAAATGACTAGATAGATTCTGATATAAAAATAATTGATTTTAGATTTTAGACCAGATAGATTTTGACATACAAATAAATATTTTTATGTCAAAATCTATCTGGTCATTTTTTAAATCCAGCGAGATTTCGACGTAAAAATAAATATTTTTATGATAAAATATGACAATTTATCGAAGAAAAAAAATATTTAGCGCCATTTTTCAGAAAAGCCGCTAAAGTAAAGAATTACCCTTAATTGAAAAAAATCAACATCTCGACTTCTGGATGATAAAAGGTCTTAAAATTTGGTATACATTTTTATTTAACCATTATCTAGGCCTATGCAAAATTTAAAAAAAATCTGGCTCAAAAAATTTCACGTGACTCCTACCTTAAAAAAAAGTTTCGAAAAAACAATATCGATTAATAATATTTGAGCATGACTTTTTTGCATGAAAGAGAAATGAAAAGATTCGTTCAATGAATCGTACCTGGATTATTTCTCGCAACGACTAATTCAACGAGTCCACGTGCTTTCTGAAGGATAGAAATTGCTTGCTCGTGAGATATATTGGAATCCAGAGGCTGCCCATCGATAGCCAATATTTGATCTCCTTCCAACAATCGACCGTCGCTGCAAAATAATTATAATAATTAGGTCGTTATTCAAAATTTCACACGGCTCGATATGAAAATATCGAATTATTAAAGTGCTAATTCCGATAATTTTTCATTTTATCCAATTATTTGTTTAATCATATTATGTATCTCACTAGTATTGATTGTTAAATAATCAGTTAACATACACAAAGGCATCGTAGTAATTCGTTAGACCGTGAAAGAGATCATGTACTACGATATTTTTATTTTTTATTTAACTATTTAATTTTTTTAATAATGTTCGTCACTGATGATAACACTATTGCACGATGACAGTCATATCTCAATTTTCGCGAATCCTGCGACTCGAGTATCGGGTGTGCATTTTTCCATTCTCCAGGGAACACGCGATCAATCTTTAACGTCAGATTCATGTAAATGCGAGTTTCCTGACAGATACGCGTGAATTATTTAATCTTAAAAAAATCTATGAGATTAATATCAATTTTGTGAGCGAATTGTTATTTTTTCGCGAATAGAATTTTTTTCGCGAGGAAAATACGTGCTCTCGTCGAAAATTCATTCAAGTAACTCGTACGCTGTCAAATGTGGGTCGTCCCGTATTACTCGGAGCGACGCGGACTAAGTCAACGATCGATGACACCGCCAAGGTCGTATCAAGTACTGGGGCATTGCACCTCCCATTGGTTTAGCTCAGGAGCCCCAAACATCAAATTTTTCATTATTTTCGTGCAGCAGTTGAACCCTCAGCTACGGTTCGGTCACGCCTGGAACGTTTCTTTCTTTTTCTCTCTCTTTTATTTATTTTTTTTTTTTGAGGACGCTCCAGTTTTTCGTGTCTATGTTTTCGACCTGAGGATCGTAAGGTCGTCGAGAGCATGCGTACTACAGGTGGCAACCAGGTACGTATACGGATTTTTTCAGCCCATTTTCGTAAAATCGGAAAGTTGCGCGTTTTATATTTTTTGGAACAGATTTTCGAATCGCCATCAAGGAAGGAGGCTATTGTTGAGTTTATCCTGTTACACTTTCTTCGGGTTTTTTTTACAGCTTTTTATGGTTTTTTCATTTCCTTATTTCTTTCTTCAGTTTTTTTCCTTTTCTGGGTTTCTCGAAGTTATCAAACCTCGAAAACTCCAGAAAAAGCCACCTTCCGCTCAGCGTTGACCGGTTAGCCGATAAAAATTAAACGGTCACCCATCCAAGTATTGGCCGCGCCTAATGTCGCTTAACTTGTGGGATCGCCGAAACTCAACACCAACCACAAGTCCACTATTGCCGGTTAAAATACTATTGTTTTTACAACATTTTATATTTCAATCGTTTTTTTCAAATTTTTTTTTTGTGCTTGTGCCATGTATTTGGAGTAAGATTTATTAAACTAAAATAAAAATCATTTCCAATTGGGTATGAAGAAAGTATAACTGGACTATAAATAATTTCTTTTAGTCATTTTCTTCTTATCTCTTACGACATTTAGATATGTTAAATTATTTGAACGCTAATGGACTATTTACGATCAGCTGATTTTACGACAGAAAAAATACTTACGAGCCAGCGATTCCGGATAGTTGAATCTCTTGTAGAAAAATTCCAAGCTCTCCTCTGTCTGTGCTTCGAAGTCCGACAACGCTGAATCCAAGGCTAGTACCTTCCGGTTTGAATAACTGGAACAAACACGTATAAACATAATCGATTTCAATTTATTTTTAACATAAATTAATCGTTTCAAAGACTTTTTTTGAAAAACACTTCCATCGTTTGTTTCGTTACGTTATTTGCAAAATAGGATTTAATAAGATGTAAAAAAATAAAATATTTTTTACCTGCACCGTGCAAACTTGACGACCCTTTGCTGCGTTTTCAATAACTTTTTGAAACTCTTTCGCATACGTTGGCGTTGTTATCGGCGGCATGCCAATGAGGTCTGAAACCATGCTCGGACTTGTTACCTGTGAAAAAACAAAAAAATTTCGTAAATTTTTGTTATAAAGTCATTTTTGTTTCAATAATACATTTTTTCCTATAATTTTGTTTAAGGACGTTCTGTCGCTTCATGCTAATAAAATCAGTAACAGTTTTTTCGCGTTTTCAAATAGAACTGAATTGAACATATTCCCATATTTGATAAATCTCCTCAATTTGAAAAATGATTTTTTCATTTTACACATTTCCATATTACAGAAAATAAACAAAAAAAATTATTTTATAGTGTTAATTTGATTCACTTTCTTGTATCAATTAGTATCGAGTCACGTGAAATGTCAATGAAATGGTACTTTTATGAATGAATTGTGTGAATATGAAATGATATGAAAAATATGAAAAAAAAAAAAATATGAAAAAAAAAAATATGAAAAAAAAAAATCTCTTAGAACTCCGGTAAGTAATTTTTTTGTGAAAATCTCATTTCCTATAGTCCAAGGAATCCGTGAATTTTTTGATTGCCGAAAATTTCAATCTTAATCCATCTTTTCTTCACTTTACGAAAGTATGGTAACCATTTCTCAAAAGACTTTCTCCAGCTTTTATGCAATTTTAAAAAAGTTCATTTACGCTTGTTCAGTCTGCAATGTCACATAAAATTTCGCCATCAAGGAACTGACATATTCTTCACTGCCAGAAAAATTCTATTGCTAAAGTTTATTGTGATAATTATGACGATACCTCCTTAAAATATTTAAATTTTTTGAATGAATGAATGAAAACAAAATAACAAATGAATTGAAAGACAAAAAATGTACTCTTTGAAAGGTTTGAATTTTTCACCTGTCCGCTTGTGTCTTCGCTACTGCTGTGCGTCAATGGAGCCACCGGGACTCTCTGATCGTCAGGCTCGCTGCAATCTTGATAGAGATCTTGGTAAACATTTGATGCTAGCGGCTCCAAAGGTGTACTCGGTACGGACAGTTCCAGCTGTCCGCTGAGGTTGATGTCAAAATCGCCAGGCAGAATAGACGGATGCTGACTGAGCTGGCCATTCAAATCACTCAGCGAATCATGAATAGTTATAACGCTACGAAACGTAGCATCCTCCAGCAGCGTTATTAAGGTTTCCAAATCATGATTTATATGCGTTTGAACTTTCTGATCGCAACAGTCGTCGACGCGTTCACGGATGTGTTCTAATAAATGCAACGCTGTTGATATATCTGAAAACAAGGAAAATGTATGTTTACCCAAAAATAAAACTCCATTTGTAGAGAAGAATATTTCAAAAAATTCTTCGAAATGAGACTAAAAATTAAAATATCAAATTATTTACCTGCATTTAACGTCATGATGATATTATTATAAGCGTGTACTGATAAATAAAAAACCTCCTGAAAAATGCAAAAAAAAATTAATCCAATCTTCAATAACGGAGTGTTTATCACGATAGGCGTTACTCTCTTGTCACTTTGATCAACTCGACGAAATTCGAGAAACCAACGGATTATATGCAATTTAAAATAAATCTCACTGAAATAATTATTCATTAATCATTTACAATATTTCGTCTTGATCATTTTTAAAAAATCCACAATAAAATAATCATTAATTGTTAATAAAATACGATCATTGTAATGAAATTGCTTTGTAACAGAAAAGAGGTTAGAAATGACTCCATTACAATAAATCCCATTACCAGAAATCGAATGAGCGCGGTAGACGAGTTTAGTAATTAAAATTGCTATTCACTGAATAGTTTCACAATTGAGACCTCACGGATTACAAGTTATCAGTTTCCATGAGAGAACTGCAAGAATCAACACAGTAAGGTGGTGTAGCAGAGTTTTGTTGTTATCCTCACTCCCCTCCACCTCACAATACAGTCTTACGAGACGCACTCCCTCGGTCGACGGAGATATACATGTACTGTGAGAGTGAGAGAGATAGACAGATCGATTTCCGAAAACGCTTTGAGGCATTTATGCGTGGAGCCTTATTCTAGGCTCCATGCATTTATGTACGTGTTCGAAACACAACAAAATTCCTGCGGATTCGTATGTATACGTGCTATGGATACGTGTATTCGTATGTGTACGTGTATGTATGCTGTAAGCGCGATATGATATAATGTAAACAAAGTATATGCTCTACATATGCGTACATAGTTTCGGTAATTGTTTCATGAAAAAGAAAACAACATAATAAACAATGAACTTGAAAATTTATGTCTACTTATATATTTATTGAAATTATTTTTTTAAATTACTTTTTTGTAAAATGGGAAAAAAATGTCCTAGCATTGTTTTCGAGAGGAAGTAAATGTAAATAGGAGGAAGATTATTATAATTTACATCGAAAAAAAAATTATAGTGTGTGGCATCCACACGCTATTGAAGTGGAAACTAGAATTTCTAATTTTTCCAAATTAGTTACATCTTCGCGATTATATTCACCGAACCTATTTCGATTTTTATGAAAATAGCAAGTTTTAGTATCTTCGATTAAACTGTATAAAATTATAAACATACACTTTTCATTATTCTTTAATTTTTTCCACACAACTTTCTTCATATGATTTTATTTTTTCAATTATTTTTAAGAAACGATAAAAATTAATAGACTACATATATTATCAGTGTAAATACATCAAATTCTTCAGCCAGTCTGCACTATGCAAATCATATAACATTGTTTTTTAGTTAATCATCGTACATTTTAGTAGAAAATATGGTAAATATGGCTTTTCAACCCCCCCCCCCTCCTCCCGGGGAGGGGGGTGGGTGGTGGAAATGATAGTCTACGGTCTACGGTCTCTTTTTTTTGCATCACGTTTAGGGGACCGTAGACTATCATTTCCACCACCCACCACCCCCCAAGGAAGGGGGGATGTAAAAGCCATATTTACCGAAAATATATTTTTTTAAGTATTAAAATGCACTGTTTAAAAATTGTGCTTACTTTTTTCGATGAATTAATGATTTTGAATATGTATTTTATGATCTTTAACTTTTTCAACAATATATCAGATAAAATTGTATTTCAGTTAAAATCATCAATAATTAGCGAGTCAATAATTTTTTTTTACTCTCATCCATGTAAATATTTTTTTGAAAATCTTGCACGAGACAGAAATATAGGAAGAGATTGAGGGAGATCTCTATCCATCTCTCTCTCTGCCCGGTCTCGATACACGAACCCTAATATTCTCATAGATATGCTCGCAATAGAAGAGAAAGAGACAGAGATAGGCGTAAACAATTAAGTGCCGACCTCCTAACGTTGCCTTTTTCTGAGAGAGAGAGACAAATATCGGCGTCTATGCTTACGAGAAAAGGACAGAAAGAGGGTCTCGGAAGCTGTATAATTACAGTTCTACAGTAGCCGTAACCTGAACAGCCTTTCATAAACATTGGCGTAACCCCGCATAGGAAGTTTTTACTTGAAAAAGGACAGAAAGAGGATCTCGGAAGCTGTATAATTACAGTTCTACAGTAGCCGTAACCTAAACAGCGTTTCATAAACATTGGCGTAAACCCGGCGCAGGAAGCTTTCACTTCAAAAATAAAGAATTTGCGAGTATATTTCTCATCAATTTTTGATAACATCGATGAAGCGTAAAATCTATCTAGGGTGGGATGAAACGGGGCGGTGGATTCCTACACGCGGTGGTAAACTCCTGGCGCGGAAAAGCGTTCGATGAGTCACAAGTGGTGACAGTACGAATAGGTCAGCCGTGGTGAAAACACCCTTCAAGAAAGGACGCTGTCGGTCGGGCTGCCGTTTGTCAGGCGCTCTCGAGGAATTTCCATTAACCATAAACAATATTTTCTTCGTTAATCAATTGCGCATATGACAAAGAGGAGCAATAACAAATGACCGAGGTGAAAAAAGACGACGTTGTGAAAATTCTTCACACTTATCCGCTCTGCCGCGTAAGCGAAAGCTCTTTCTCTCTGTTTTCTTGTTTTCCCTCTGTGTTCGTCGAAGTGTGAGTGCGACGCTCGAAGATCCCCTTTGGCCGCGATTGATCAATAAACGTATAGACGCGCGTCTTTTGTGCTCGAATTGATGTTGTTGAAAAAAAACAAGAAGCTTTTATTCAATTTTATCATTCTGTATTTTGTATTTTGTTACAGAAGTGCGACATGAGCGATGAGATGAAGCAAGAAGCGATGGAACTGTGCGTAACCGCCGCGGAAAAGTACGCCGATAATTACGAGAGTGTTTCGAGAATGATAAAGGAAACGATGGACAAGAAATTCGGTGCTTCGTGGCACACGGTCGTCGGTGAGGGATACGGATTCGAAATCACTTATCAACTCAAGCATCTCCTGTACATGTACTGCGCTGGTAATTTGGCTATATGTATATGGAAATCGGTGTAGCGAATTAACAAATTTGTACAAAAAAACAACACGTCGGCCGATAAGTCAGGTTCCTGCAATGATGAGCTTTACGTCTGGCTTCGTAAACACCTCATCATGTTTCTTTCTTACCTACACATTTCTTATTACAATTATAAATATATAATAATATAAATAATTATATAATTATAATTATAAATGGGTAATTCCATATCAATTCGACAAATGGTTGGAATCGAACCTTTCCGATTTGGATAAAATTTGGTAGGAAGTTTTCTTTCATCATAAAACAAAGTTCTACCAAGGGAGAGAAATAAAAAAAAAAATTTCAAAAATTGTTCAAAACTCCAAATTTCGCTGTTTTTTCTATTTTTCAAATTTATTTTTTGGATACCTCGGAAACTATTGTAGCTACAAAAAAGAAT